>JAYMSV010002927.1:0-10454 GCA_036897745.1 Erodium moschatum | reverse complement strand
TTGCTAGGCTGTGGCAGAGCCAAGGATGCGATCAAATTATTAGTATTAGTTCGATGATCATTTTCTACTATGAGTATACTTTGTTGGAAAGTTGAGGTTGATTTTAGCTAAATTAGAATAGAAACTTGGTGTGTAGAATTGCTTGAAATCTAGAGGTTCCAGTAGGAATTTCGACTGTATTTCTCATGTTGTCTATTGTAGGCTGAGGCAGAGCCAAGGATGTGATCAAATTGAACTTAGTAGCAGTTGGATGATCATTTTCTACTATGAGTAACACTTTGTTGGAAAGTTGAGGTTGATTTTAGCTAAATTAGAATAGAAACTTGGTGTGTAGAATTGCTTGAAGTCTAGAGGTTCCAGTAGGAAATTCGACTGTATTTCTCATGTTGTCTATTGTAGGCTTAGGAAGAGCCTAGGATGGGATCAAATTGAACTTAGTATCAGTTGGATGATCATTTTCTAGTATGAGTATAATTTGTTGGAAAGTTGAGGTTGATTTTAGGTAAGTTAGAATAGAAACTTCGGTGTCATTGCCCATAATGAAGGTTATCTATAGCTTTTCCTTTTCCTTTTTGTGAGCTTCGTTTCAATTCATCTAGAAAACTTGGTGAAAACTTGAGGCTAATATGTCTGATATCAGAAGCTTAGGTTGCATTATTGCTCGTATTGTTCAGTTTTTGGTTTGAAGGCTGAGCCGATGATGCCTTGGAATGGAATGTTTTGGTCTACTTGAATTAAACATTCATGTCGTGCTTAGAATTGCTTGAAATCTAGAGGTTCCAGTAGAAAATTCGACTGTCTTTCTCATGTTGTCTATTGCTAGGCTGAGTCAGAGCCAAGGATGTGGTCAAATTGAACTTAATATCACTTGGATGATCATTCTCTAGAATGAGTATAATTTATTGGAAAGTTGAGGTTGATTTTAGCTAAATTAGAGTAGAGACTTTGGTATCCTTGCCAATATTGTTTAATCTTCAGGCTGAGGCAGAGCCAAGGGTGTGAGAAAGAGGAATTTTGTTTTATTTGGATTATCCACTCTTATCATTTGGGAAATGACTTGGTTATTCACCATGTTGAATGCTGTTTTTTTATCAGTTATTATGTATAAAAGTTGTAGAACATTTTATGCACTGTATCTAAATCCAGAAATTTCAGCATTTTTCCCCAATATAGTAGAATTTTATGTTCTAGGCTAACAGGTAAAGATGGCAATAAGATGAAATGGAATTTTATGCTTACTTGAATTATACATTTTTATCATTTGCTATTTTTGTTTCAAAAAAAATCAGGTTCCTATATCTCATATCAGAAACTTCAGCATTATTGCTCATATTGACCATGGAAAATCGACTTTGGCGGATAAGTTGCTTCAAATGACTGGTACCGTACATCAGCGTGACATGAAGGAACAGTTTCTTGACAATATGGATTTGGAGAGAGAAAGAGGCATAACTATCAAGCTGCAGGTTCTTCTTCTTCTTATCTTGCCGCTATTAACTCAATCCTCTGCATTGGAGAATCAATTTTGTTCTACGTGAATCATTATATAGCAGCATGCTGGATTATGTTCACGACATATCAAATTATTGTTATCTAAGGGCAGAACTAATAAGATTGGAACTTAGATATCAGTTAGTACTTTCTAATTGATTCCTATGTGTTGTAAGATCCTATATGTGGCAAAGAAGACATGCCATGAGCTGTTTAGGATAGTGGATGCTCATATACTCATACTATAATAATGCTGAATGTCAAGTTATCCTAAATTCTATTTGTGATGGTAGTGGTTAGAAAAGTGAGAAATTACCCATATGTAGGGCATGCATGGTTCATTTTGATGCTAAAGTACTACCGCTGTTTTGATTTCATGACCTTACATGTCTATTCTGAGTTACGGAGGTTGATGGTACAAATAAATCTTATTAATTATGGTTGCAGGCGGCCCGGATGCGTTATGTGTATGACAATGAACCATATTGCCTAAATTTGATTGATACTCCCGGGCATGTGGATTTTTCTTACGAGGTACGTGAATGCATCATTTGTGAAACTCAGTCTATGACAAATATATTTTTCCACGAGTGTGCATACTTTTTCATGATTTGATTATTATTACTTCTACGCATTTTTCATTCATTTTAGTTTACATCTCTCTGTCTTGAATTGAAGATAGTAGCTGTTTTTGAATCTCACCTTATCTGTCCTTGCTGTTTTATCAGCAAAATGGGTGCTAGTGGAAGATGGGTTTAATTAGATTTCTTAGATTTAAGTTTTCTCCCTTTTATCTTCTAGGTTTCACGTTCACTTGCTGCATGTGAGGGTGCTCTCCTTGTTGTGGATGCTTCTCAGGTGATTATACTGTACTCTTGGGGAATGCTTTAGATTTTTCATTAAGAAGCCAATACTGTGTATGATGTCCCTCATGTGGACATTCACATAATTGAATTAGCTGGAACTTGATAGCAGCATCGTGATTGCATATCACTCACGTTGTACACCATTGCTACTATGACTACTGCTTCTACGGTTTTAGCTGTTAACTGCGTCCGGGGAAATTAATTTTGGTATTGGGAGTGTAATTGTTGTGTTGTAGGGAGTGGAGGCTCAGACGCTTGCTAATGTTTATTTAGCATTGGAAAACAACCTAGAAATCATCCCAGTAAGTATTACAGTGTTTTATTTGCTTTCAGCTTTTGTTTAGTTTGGTTTGTTCAAATTTTGTGGAATTAGTTTTATAGTGATGACTGGTTAAGTTGAGAATGTATCTTCCTTATGGAAAAAAGTTGCTATCTCATTCGCTCCTATTTATTATAACCAAAAGCCTATTATGTGGTGGCCAACTTAGAATTAACATATTGATTATGTGGCAGGTGTAGGTCTCTTTGTAAAATATTGCATAAGGCTTGATAATAGCTGTCACAAATAAAAAAAATCAGTGTTACTTTACTCTTGGAACATGACATCGAGTTGCAAGCTATGCAGATGTTTTTGAATTAGAATATCTGCTTTACAACTGATGTTGCTGTTGTTTATTTAGCCAGTTGTTATAAGTAGAGTTTCCTGTTCTACAAGTGCCAGCAGTATGTGAATTTGTGCGGAATTTGGTTATTTCCGTTGATGTAGAACTTTCTATTCTGTTTCAGGTATTGAACAAAATAGATCTTCCTGGTGCTGAACCTGAGCGTGTTCGTCGGGATATCGAAGAAGTAGGTGCATAAAACGGCATTAGTGATTGTTATTCTGCTTGTTGACATGGTTGTCGAGAGTGCTAATCTATGTTGTTTCAATCTGTTATCCTCCAAAACTTCTGGGAGAGGAGCCTCTCCCATGTTTTATGAGGAATATGGAAGGTTAAACCATCACTCTATCTGCCTTTGGCGGCTCACATTTTCTTTTATTCTCCCCAAACTGCTAGGATTGATAAGGCTAGGAAACTCTATTTATTGCTTAATTTGAAATCTTGATACTTCCCATAGACCCAAACAACTCTCATCTTGCTCCGCATATAGCCAAACACAGTAACATTTTTATCATGTCCTATGTATTCATATGCTTCCTTTGGTTTTGTTTCTGGGGTATTCTTAATCTAGTGAATGGTTTATATGGGTTAAGGATTACAATTATAGGGAAAAGTGTTTTCTTTCTGGTAAACCATAAACTAGTATTCGGTTAACCTCTCTTTCTCTGTAGGTTATTGGACTAGATTGTAGCAATGCAATACTCTGCTCTGCAAAGGTTTGTTGTCAATTATCTTGTTTCATGTGAATATATGAAATGGCAGATGCCAATCTTGTTCTACTTTGATATTCTGTTTCTTTTGTAGCAAGGAATAGGTATGTCCGAAATTCTGAATGCAATTGTTCAAAAGGTCCCCCCACCACTTGACACTGCAGAGAAGCCTTTGAGAGCTCTAATATTTGATAGGTATTACAAGGTCCATTTTGCTGGCCTCTTAAGTTTTTTTTTTTTGAAAGCCGGCCTATAAGTTAATTTCAAGTGTTCAATAGTATTTTGCTTATTGTTTTATGATCTAATATGTGATAAGTAACATACTTGAACACCATCTGTGAACTATTAATCTAATCGAACATGCTCCTGTAGAGTTTTGCTTGTCATTTTTGCTCCAGTATTTAATTGGTAATTGATTTGGTCCAGTTAATTGAGGTTTTGTTCCCGGCAACAAGCACAGGTGTGGTGATTGGAACAGTAACCTCATGCTTATTACACTAAATCCCTGCACTTCACCCACAACCCTGGGTTCTGATAGTTGGACCTAGAATTTGATTACTTTTACTATTTGATGGAGTTTACGGCAATCCTTAATGAAATGGTTTCCACTTATCTTGTGCAGTTACTATGATGCGTATCGAGGTGTCATTGTATATTTTCGAGTCATTGATGGAACTATAAAGAAAGGTGACAGGATTACTTTTATGGCAAGTGGGAAGGTATTGGCTTTCCAAGTTTCTCTGAGGTCCTTTTTTAATTGTCCCAAGTTCAATTAGATGACACTGATAGGAATAGTAATGTGACTACTTCCCTTTCCTCCTATGCATTCTTTGTGTTGATTTTTAATTATGTAATTATTAAACCACAGGATTATTATGCTGATGATATCGGAGTTTTATCTCCCATGCAGTTGCCGGTTGATGAACTGTTTGCGGGTGAGGTAAATCATACCTTTTAATCTGGTTATTAACATTTTCTGTCCTTTCTCTGAATTTTCTGAACTACTTATATACCGTGTCTAACTAGCGACAACCCTCTACTGAGCCATGATCCCGATTTTCATGGCTTAATGTGCAGGCCAGGACTGAAAATGAAAACAACGAGTGATAATATGTTTAATAGAAAGCTTATGTGTCTGATGCAGTAATGCTACCTAAATGATAGTCTTTCATATAGAGACATTACCATTTGAATAAAGCAAAGTTTGTATGCAGTTTTTGTTCCTGGCACTTAGCACCTAATATTTGTCTCACTGGTCCTTTTCTTCTCATTATTATTCTCTTGCTCGATTCAGGTCGGTTACCTCTCGGCTTCTATAAGGTCTGTAGCGGATGCTAGAGTGGGTGACACTATCACTCACCATGGAAGAAAGGCAGAAGGTGCACTACCTGGATATGAGAAAGCCACTCCGATGGTGTTCTGTGGTCTTTTTCCTGTTGATGCTGACCAGTAATGATCTGTTGCTTTGTGTTTTGGATTTTGAAATTTTAGAACGAAATTATGAATTCAACTTCTGCTGTCTTATTGTTCTGTCGCCTTTCTCTTTGTTGGCAGATTTGTAGAGCTGCGTGATGCATTGGAGAAACTTCAACTTAATGATGCTGCATTGAAGGTAAGTTGTGACTAATATGTTGCTCTACAAGAAACCATCTGTTACCTTTCCCATTAACTATGTTTAGATCATATTTCTGGAGCGCCATTCTGGGTACTAGTTCTCAAATATTGCACTGTTAGGGCACTCCATACTCGTAGTGCACAAGCCTTAGTGGAGAGGTGTTTCCTGACTAGAACATGTGACCTCAAGTTCACTAGTCAACAACCTTACTGAAGCCCCAATTTTCACATTCTGAGGGCAGTCTTTGGTTCACTTAAGTAACACCAGCTACTGTGTGCTTATACCTTTACAGATCTGTTTACATATTGATTTGATTTAGTTCTTATGTGATTAAAAAACAAATATTGGAGTGTTATTCTTAAATAAGAAAAACTTAGTTTCCCTTCAAATCTCTGGTTATTACCCCCTAAAAAGCTAGTTCAGACAGAATCATCTAGTGGTCAAAGGATAATTCCTCTACAAGTTGCTTTCATTGAATGTATTTGTCATGACATTTTGCTTGCCATTTAAACTAATAGGCCGTTTGGCATGATTCTCAGAACAATTTTTCTTCATTAGTGAAACAGTTTTTTTTTTTATCAGCAATGAAACAGTTGTTTTCTATTACCTTTTAAGTTGTAATGTTCTCTCTCCCTTGCCCAAAATATTACTTCTGAATTAGATATATCGTTGATGTGTTTCTTTTCCTTGTTTCAATGTTCAATTTTCAGTTTGAACCGGAGAGCTCTACTGCTATGGGTTTTGGTTTTAGATGTGGGTTCTTGGGTCTTCTCCACATGGAAATTGTTCAGGTACATATGACATTACAATTAATTTGTATCATAGCAGATTGTCCAATTTGTAGTATGCTGACAAATATTATCATCTTTCATTGTACAGGAAAGGCTTGAGAGGGAATACAATCTGAACTTAATAACTACAGCTCCGAGTGTTGTATACAGAATTCACTGTGTCAATGGTGATATTGTAATGTCTTCTTGATCCTAAAACTCAGTATCAGGTTCAGTTTGTACTAATTTATAATCTTCTTCTGGACGTTCTTATTCATTTCTGACTAATTTGATGTCCATCCAAAATGTTGAATAAGTAATCTGGAGGCTGATGTCTATTGAAATAAAGGCTAATGAATAATGATGTACATGAATGAAATAGCCATCATGTTGGAGAAAATGTGAAAAATATATAGGCATAATGTTTTCTCTTAAGATAATCCCAGTGATCTCTAAATAGTGGATGTGTAATTGCAAAAAAGTACCCTGGTGTATTAACTTTTTGCAACTTGTAGCCCTCTCTTTTATAATTGCAAAAAAGTGCCATGAAATTGTCTTTTGTTGCACTTTGTATAAATTTGTTTCATAATGATGATTTTACCCTTTGAAATCATTATTGTTTAAATAATAATTAAAGAATAAAAAATCCAAATTTTCATAAACCTTGAATTTCTTACTCTTTGTACCGTATACAGAGGAAGCGAATTAAGGGACATGAATTTTTTTTTTCACTTAATATTATTTTAAAAAATCTAATTTGCAAGGGTAAAATCGTCATTTTCATACAAATTGCAACAAAAATAGAAGTTCAGGGTACTTTTTTTTTGCAATTAGCAAAGAAGAGGGCTACAAGTTACAAAAAATGAATACCTCGGAGTACTTTCTTGCAATTATCCCATAGTAGATGGATGATTTCAATAAAGTTCTATGACCATCTGTTGTATATGTTATGTTAAACTCTTCCTATATCCGTTGTATATGTTATGTTAAACTCATTGTGTTATTATTAATGTTGAATTGCGCAGGTTGAATGCTCTAACCCATCTTTACTCCCTGAGCCTGGGATCAGGAAGAAAATCGAGGAGCCAGTTGTGAAGGTTACTTATTGTTTTTCATTTTATACCATATTTCCCTATTAATTCGATCCAATAAACTGCTAAATTACTTTGAGTTAACGCCTACAGATTGACATGCTCACACCAAAGGACTATATCGGTCCACTTATGGAGCTTGCTCAAGAAAGAAGGGGAGAGTTTAAAGAAATGAAATATATCACTGAGAACAGAGCGTCAGTCATCTATGAACTACCCCTATCAGAGGTAATATTGTTCTTTGTAAGAATGGAAAAAGTTATTTAATGAAGTTACCCCTTAGAAGGGAAACATTATTTCATAAGATTCGTTTTGGTCGTCTGTATTGTTGTTTTATGTTTTTGGTTGTGTATATGATTTGCAGATGGTTGGCGATTTCTTTGATCAATTGAAGTCCAGAAGCAAGGGCTATGCTAGCATGGAATACACTATTATTGGGTAGGTTCATGCTTTATTGGTCGCGTGTATTCTCTGTTTCTCATTGCTGTAGGGGTCGGCGTAGATCGGCTTTTTACCATTTAAAAATCCAAAGTTCTGTTTCCAGTATGGATTTCTGGACAACATAACCGCCGAAAAATCTGTATTTTTTTTTCAAATGTTGTAAAAGATATCATAAAATAAAATTTATCCAACACATATTTAGGTTCATAGATGCAAAAAAGAACATCTAAGTTTAGACAATCCGAAATCTGAACACAAATCATAATATAAACTATAAAATGCAAAGTCCAAGCAAAAAGCATGATATAAAATCCAATATTTTGAAATTGTTCAGTATGAAAAAAGGCCCAATGTCTTACCCAGTCGGGCAATATTTTTGTGAAACACAGTTGGAAATTCTGTTATTTTTCTATTGTGTATAAACAATAAACTATCCTGGCAACAATTTCCGATTCTTATTTATGCGACTTTCAGGTACAAGCAAAGTGATTTGATAAAACTAGACATTCAGATCAATGGTGATCGCGTGGACCCATTGGCCACTATTGTGCACAGGGATAAGGTAATCATTTTTTTAATTTCACAGTTTTTTCCATTGTACATTTAAATACACCTTCAAGAACAAACTGCATAAAAAATGTTTAGAATAGAGTTCTATGGTCTAAATCTTACCCTCAATATTTCAAAATTTTACATTGGCCAAGTTAAGAAATCAATATGAGCTTTTCTTTCAGGCATATTCTGTCGGTAGGGCCTTGACACTGAAGCTGAAGGAGCTCATACCAAGGCAAATGTTTAAAGTACCTATTCAAGTAAGGTCCTTGTTCCCATTGTACATCACAAGCAACAAATTTATTTTTAGGGTGTGTAAGAAAGTATGCTAAGAACTTTGAGCATCCCGCAAACCATATTAGTAAGTGGTCTCTTGCCCATTTGGGTTGGCCTGGTGGTCATAGAGGTTTCTCACCTCCCTGAGTTCGAACCCCATTGGACACATCTGCTTGAGAGCAGGTGTGAGTGGAGGTTAGGTTAGGAATTAGACTAGGCTAGAGTAGGATTTCCCCGCTTTCTTGCTAATTAAAAAAAAAACTTATTATCAAGGCAAGTTCTTCTCATATGCCACGCAAATTATATTTTTCTTTTTCTTTTTGATTCCCTTATTTGAAGGATGATGGGTTATCTAATATCTTACTATTTTTTCCCTACAATGTTAGAGCTGAACTGTGCCCAGTGTCCAAATAAGTGTTTCATACCATATAACTACTAATTTCTGTGTATAGTTTTATGAAATAAATTGAACTATTTCCCATAGTTCTATCTTCTATTTTACAGTAATATAATATATCAAACAATAGCATTACATCATAGACAAGGGCTGAGACAGAGTCGTCCAAATTGGTCTGGAAGAGGGCACGCTGGAGTATGGGTAAAATTTTACGTGCTTTAAGCTTTTAGCAGATATACCTCAAGTGCGCAGACCAACCCTTACTTCCTTTAATGCAATTGTTTAGTCAAGAATGTCTCCCCTTTCCATAACAAACTGTTTAAGAGTTCTGTCGTGCCTAATGCCTGTTTAGCTAATTAAACTGTAAATTGAGTGTTAATGCTACTTCAATATTTGCAAATTCTCACAATTTATGAGTCTATAAAACAAAAAATCATGATTTTCCATTTTTTATGGCAGGTATTGAAAGCTTTTGGTTGGATGGTTCCAGCGGTTGCTATATCATTGGTTATGGGAACAGGGTCAAATGCTTTCCTCATGGCATTAGCTGTGCCACTTGGGCAGACTGCCCTTTCCCTAGTATTTGATAAGGTGTGGGGAAGGACAGTCAATAGACCGAAACCCAGACGGAGGAAGAAGTCTAAGAAGAAACCATTTACTAGAGCTGCAAGTAATCCTAGGAGAGCTAGTGAGCAAGAAGAGGAGAGCTTTGAGGCTAGCAGGGGAAGAGGAAATCCTCGTTCCTGGTCTTCAGCAGCTGATAAGTCAGCTAGTAAAGATAACAAAAATGAGACGGGTTTTGGTGGATGGGATGAACTAGATAATCAAGTTTGGACAGATTATAAAGTCCCGAAAAGAACGCCAAGCAAGAAGCCAATATCGCCAGAGCCACAGAAGGGAAGCAAGTTGAGTAAGAGGGGGAGGGTTAGGGACACCCCATTGCTACTTAGGCTGTTGGTTGCCGTTTTCCCTTTTTTGGGCTCGTGGACTAAGTTATTACTTTGACTAATGCGTTGCAGCAAGCACATATATTATACATTGGTTCTTACTCAGCACTCAGCAAGGCTTAAATCATACACAGACAGTCATGGTGAGTTGTCTGTTGAATCCAGTACCAAACTCATTATTGTGCAGAGATTTCCGGACTTTTGCACCTGGATTGTGTTGGTTTGAATTTTGGATCGAACATGCTAAAAGGAAACCGACATGGCATTGTGATTTAATTTCCGTGTATCAGTTCCTTTATTCGGAGCAAAGTAAGGATACATTTACATATTGTTGTGCCTGGTTTTCTTGCATAGCGAGTGGGAAATAGATATTGTAAGTATTTCTCAATTATAAATTATTTTTGTAGTTCTTTTTTTGATTTATGTATGTTTTATTTCTTCATTGTCAATTTACATATAGCTAAACTTTTTACTATTTGACCCAACTTAAGTTGGTTTCTGATTTGTGTAGGTGCAAGATATGGTGTAATTCATAGTATAATTATACAATTTCTACAATACTTTAGACAGTTTTTAGGAGATTAATATGAACTCAGTGGACATGATATTATCGTTATTGTATTATTATATTATACT
>JAYMSV010002926.1:0-10455 GCA_036897745.1 Erodium moschatum | reverse complement strand
TAGAGTTCGATTCTGGTTGGATGTCATTACTTCCCTTCGACGATCCATGGTCATGTGCTTTGTGCTTTAAGGAGGTTCCTAACCATGTGCAGGTCATCCTGAAGTACGAATGGTTGTCACTGTTCTGCTTCAACTACGACTCTTTGGGGCACGCGGTACATGAGTGTGATACACTTATGCCGGGTGAGCCATGTTTTAACATCTCTCTTGTTGTAGATTGGATCGCAAAGCTAGGAAAGCCTATAAACATGGATTGGAAGGCCATGCCACCCCTCTCCGGAATTCCCCCCGTGGTTCCAGCTCTACCACTTTTTGGGCCATAACTGCCAACCAACGTCCCGCTTAAAGTACCAACACACATAGGTTCCCCAAGCCCGTCAGGCCTGCTAGCTCATCGGGAGGGACAAATGAGGGTTTGGCTCGGGATATAATATTAGTTGTGATTACCAACGTCCCCCCTAACCCGCAGGAGATGACAACTTTCGGGGTGGCCGAGAATGGATTGATCACCCTCCTCGTGGACATTGAGCCGAAGAAGACCCTAGGTAGGAAGAAGGCAGTAGATGAGGAAGACTGGATCGAGCATCAAGTGAGGGCTGGGAAACAGTCTCGCCAGGATCCAAGAGGCCCTTCAGAGAATTCGGGTTGTTGGGGAGGAAAGGCATTTCAACCCCTGTAGGGGCTACTCCACCAATTACTGTGCTCCCTGACCAAACCGCACACTTTATCCGGTTGAGGTTCAAGCTACAAGTAGGCACCTATTGTTGGCTTCAGGTCGAACCGGGATTGGTTTCTCTGTTTTTTCTCGTTAGTTTCTATGTGTTGGAATTTAGCCTTTATATCAAAACCAACTATGCCTCGATTACAATTAGATGAGTAGTTAAAGGATTGTTTCCGAATGGTCCCCTCTCCCACTACTCTTCTCTAGGTTTTATTTACTAGTTGCAATTAGTAAAAGATTAAGGTTATAAAAGATTAAATGGGAATTCCGAGTTTAGAGTAAAAGAATAAGGTATATTAGGCTTGGACTACTTGTTTTTTAATTTACCTTGATAGCCCCCATAAATGAAAAGTCAAGAACAGTGTCTTGAACTTTAGAAGTTCAACTTACCTTAATTCTTCTTCGAGTTTTCAGCATTTGCAGTCGTTGTGAAGAAACCCTCTATGTTCTTTTTCGTCTCTACCTCATCGTTTTTATTTGGCGTTCTTTTTCATCTCCTCTTTACTTGGACCTGGGGTTTCTCAGTCTCGCATCCTTCAATGCTTTCTTTCTGGCCTCGATTTTATCAGTCCAAACCAGTACACCGACCGATGAAAACCTAGTTTATTTTGTGCGTTCGTTCGTCGACGTCGTTCGGTGTTTTCTGAGAATTGGAGGTTCCTGTCCTAACCGGTGATGCCCATCCCTATTCACACAACTTCCATATCCATCAAAAGTTAAGTAAATTCATATGGAACCAATGATCAAAATCCTATGATAGGAGCACAAATTACCATTTTCGGCTAACACTACAAAATTGATTTGGAGCAGGTATAACTTTGACAATATTCTTCCTAAAGTCGCTCCTTTCACATTCACTTTTATTTTAGACGGACTTAAAGCTTTAGCACTAAAGTTATATTGAGGCACCGTGTAAGAAAAAAAAATATTTATTTTAAACAGACGCATCCTAGAGTATAAATTTAATGTGACTTGTATGACTTAATAAACATATTCCGTCCACTTTTTTTTTCCAGAGCTCTCAAGATACTCTCTAGGTTCGGTTCTATCTTCTTTCGACGAACGCATCGCTCTTCCTCACGGTCATCGTCTCGATCATCTATCACTACTCCACCACCATCACCACCTCCTCCTCTCTGGTTGAGACTGTCTAGCCCTTTTCTGCTTCCATATTTCTCTTTCGTGTATGTTAATTTTTCAATTCTCAAAAGCTTATCAATGAAATCTATTACCATGCCAAAAAAGAAATAAACATATTACTTCCTATACACATGTTGTACGTAAAACTTTGTCTAGATACACAGTAAAAAAAAAGAGAGAATAAAATGGAATATAAGACCGTCTTGAAGCAACTAAAAATTGGAAAGGTAGTTTAGCTTAGTTACCTGCTGTAAGATACTAAAAATAGTAGGTTTGACTTAATCTAGAGCCAAATACGGAAAAGAAAATGAGGCAAGACGAGAAAAAACAAACATTATTGCATGGTAGCATCCTTGTTTCCTTTCCTCGGGAGGCCAGAGACCAAAAACTTTCTGGCTCTTTCCCAAGGTTACCTCTCTTCGTATAGGTATTATGATCATGTTGTTCTAGTGATCGTATAATAACTTCTTGCCTACGTTTGGACAACCGTTGTTGATCGAATTTTCTGACACAAACATGAATCCGACCCAAGATGGTAGGAGATTTAGGTGTTTTCCTTGTTACTTGAATAATGACAGGCTCGACAGGAAAGCGTTGAAGAGGAGCATCAAGGAGTATCAGGACACCAGACCTCTATCCGCCTACGCTGACGTTTCCTTCTCCAAGGGTACATTTCCGATTCTGTTAACCTTGTGCATACGTTGTCTTCACATGTATTAAAAGTTCAGGCTGATGGTTTAAGGTCTGATTATAATTTTATATAATATCATTTGTCTTTACTGACATGTTCGTTTACGTGTTTCGATGTGAATTGCCTAGAACAAGGAAAGAGAAGTCACATATGAAATAATAGAGAAATATTTATATTTCTTAAAAGAAAGTAGGGTTTGAACCTTACTCTAATATTACACATATATTGTCCTCACCGGTTAATATCTTTTATTAGATGAACAATTTAATTAGAAGCTCAAACTAATTGTTAAAGATCTAATTCTGATTTTATATTATGTTACGCGTCTTTATTGAAAAACCCGTTTACAAGTTTGGATGTGAATTACTTAAAAGGAGAAAGAGCCAATTGAAAAGAAAGATAACGATTTTGAAGATGAGAGATAAATTGAAAAATATTTATGCATTTTGAAGAGAGTGTGGTTTGAAATCGTGTCTTTGACTCTAATATCAATATTTATGCATGGATATGCAGACGGCAGTAGGAGGAAGTTGGTTGCAGAAGACGTAAAAAAGCACGGAAAGGGGAACATCAGCGCTCGTTTATTCTCATACCACGAGCTATCCGTAGCAACCAACAACTTCCACCCCCAAAACCTGCTCGGAGAAGGAGGTTTCGGCAAGGTCTTCAAAGCGCGCCTTAGACATCAGGTACGTTTTTGTCAAAGTATAGCATGCATAAGAGTAGTTAATTGAACTTTTCATGTACATGTGGTGTTCTCAGGCTGTTGCTGTCAAACAATTGGACAGAAATGGGTTTCAAGGCAACAGGGAGTTCCTCGTTGAGGTCTTGATACTGAGCCTTCTTCACAACCCTCACCTTGTCAATCTCGTCGGCTATTGCGCCGATGGCAGGCAGAGGATCCTAGTTTACGAGTACATGCCTCGGGGCTCTCTCGAGGATCACCTTCTTGGTAAGTCTTATTAGTTAGAACCTTACTTCATATACAGGTTCACCGTAAGGAAATCAGTCGAGGCCCAGTAATCCGGTTTTTTAAAAAACACTATAATATTCCGTATGGACAAATGTCTCTCAGGATACAATAACTAATACCATTGTAACCGATGTGACACCAAACAGTAATGTTCCTTTAGTACTAACTATGTGTTTCACTTGTTAGATTTGAGTCCCGGTAAGAAGCCATTGGATTGGAATACTAGGATACAAATTGCGGAAGGTGCAGCAAAAGGGCTCGAGTATTTGCACGAAACCGCGAATCCCCCGGTGATATACCGCGACTTCAAGGCTTCCAACATATTACTGGACGAAGACTTCAACCCGAAACTCTCCGATTTTGGCCTGGCAAAGCTTGGACCAACCGGAGACAAGGCCCATGTGTCCACGAGGGTCATGGGAACATACGGATATTGCGCTCCTGAGTATGCACAGACTGGTCAGCTGACCGCTAAATCTGATGTTTATAGCTTCGGGGTCGTGTTCTTGGAGATGATCACGGGCAAGAGAGTCATCGACGCTGACAGGCCATTCGAACAGCAAGACCTTATTACTTGGGTATGCTCAGAATCTCGTCTTTCTTACAAGAATGAATCCAATGAGATGTTTTATGTTTTCGGGTTTTTTTTTCTTGCAGGCCACGCCACTTTTCAAGGACAAGAAGCTGTTTCCTCTGATGGCGGACCCGTTACTTGAAGGGAAGTACCCGATGAAAGGACTGTACCAAGCCCTGGGTGTGGCAGCAATGTGTCTGCAAGAGGAAGCAAGTAGTAGGCCTCTGATGAGTGATGTTGTGACTGCTCTCAAGTACTTAGCGAGGAACGAAGATCAAAGCGATCAGAAACGAACAATAACGGAGGAAGCCTAACGAGGAATCAAACATAGGAATAAATATTGGAGGGCAAGATACGTACTGATGCAGTAGATGTTGTGAATTATATACTTGTTTCAACTTCTTGTAAGCTCTGAGTGCTACAACATTTGCAATGCCTTCGTATCACTGTTGTTCAATTCTGAGTTCAGACATGTTCGTAAGTTACGTTTTCCATATAAAATGGGTCATGTGTTTCGCTAACTTATGATCTTTTGACAATTTGTGACCCTGAACAAATATAAAACCTCAAAAATGGAAAGTTGTTCCTGAGGGTAAATTAGTCTTGGTGATGGACGGTGCAAAATAACGAAAGTATAGGACTACAAGTTGCTAGAGTTTTTTCTTCGGAGACACAAGTTGCTAAAATTGAATACCTTAACCCTATAAACACCAAAAATGAACAAAATTGGTACTTTATTAACAAATTTGAACGGAAAGCAATGTTGAGCTCTTAATTCAAACAAGAGGAGTACAAGAATTTAGTTTCTCACAGTGATGCATCAAATATTTACTAAACGATACTCATCCATTTGTAGCTTCATCAAATCAATCAAATACAATATAATGGAACACCAGTGTACCTGCAAACGTACCTTGTCCATTCTCTAGTGTGAAATACAGTGTATGTATACCAAAAAGTTATGCAGTGGACTATTCCTCAGGATGTTGCAGATCGATTTCCCATGCTGATGCTAGCTGCAACAAGAGCTGGTCAGGTTCCCAGTCCTCAGGGTAGTCCATCGTTGAAGCAGCTTCGTGCAGATTTACTAAAAGCTCTTTCTTCACTTCCATGGGAGTGCCCAAGAAGTCCGGGCCATTTTCCATCACTATATCCACCAACTAAACAAATCAAACAAAATGAGTATCAGTTTGGTTCAGCATTTGAGGGTTAGTTTAAAGGACAAGCCATACATACCTGTTGAATCCAGGATAAACAGATATCGAAAAGGTTGTGCACCGATAGAAATTGCCCAATAGCATGCAAAATATCAGTTGCTACCTCATTGGAGAGCTGGTCAACTACTGGACCCGATCTGTCCATCAGCTTCACAAGCAAGACATCATCTCCTGTAGACAATACCTCAGCATAAGCCGAATCCATATCACCGACATGAAGGGCATCCATTGCATTACTCCATGAGTTCCAAACCGGGTCTCGTTCTTGCCCAACATTCTCATCGCCCATTGCTTCCATGGTCAATTCAGGGATGGCTACTCTTGCAGTCCTTGCTTTCCCATTGTCCTCTCCAGCCCCTCGGATTGCTTCCAGTGTTGCTTCATCTTTTGAGGCTTGCCAGACACTTCTTGCAGAAGGACCTTCTCCAAACCTAACAGGCCCGGCGGCCCCTTTAGCCCAGCCTCTCCTGCTGCCAACTTGATCATTATCATGTTCTGATTTTGGTGACCTACCATCCATTGAAGCTTTCCTTGACCCGAGTAGCCCGTTTCTAGGCCCACCATATGTGGGAAAATCCCAACCCTCGGACCTCCAACTAGATCCCCTTCCTCTCATGCCTGAATGAAACCCATCAGATTGGCCAAATCTTTCTCCAAATGGAGCCCGCCCATCGCCACCCCTTCCAAACTTGGAACCCGAGTAATCAGAGAAACTATTGTTCTTCCCTGAATGTCTATTAGAAGACCCGTCGAACCCCATGGCGAAATTACCACCTCTCCTGCCAGATGATAACGACAGATCTCGGGCCATGTCCTCAACAACTCGTTCAAGCCCCCTCACTCTGTTTTCCAGTGTTATCATACTATCATGAGAGCCACCCATGAAATTCTGCAGCATGTTCATGAGATTAGCTTGTTGCCTTTCCATCTGCATCAATTGCCTTTGGATAGCCGTCCAGTTTCCTTTGTTACTGATTGAGGATCCCTCGAGTTGACCATCGACTTTGGAGACACCCGCTTGATTAGCAGATGACTCCCTTTGGTTCATCATATCTACCCGGTCATCATCTACCATTCTTGCTCTTGAATCTTTTCCATTGACTCTCTCTATGTTACGATGCTTCAAACTTAAAGAGCTGTGAGGGTCGTCTGATTGGCTGTTTCCCAAGCGATTTGGCCTTCCCCTTGATTCAGATTCTTCCCCGTTGGCTGATTTGGAAGTATTGATACATCTGCGAGGAAGAACTACTTCCACGGACATATCATCAGAACCCCTTGTCTGAAGTTTGTGGAAGAATTCTGGGTTTAGCTCTTTGTCAGATAAGGTCGGAGGTTTTTTCTTCAATACAAGAACCGGTTTATCTGGCATGCTGCAATCTTTGGCTTTCGAAACCAAATCCGATGAAGTGGAAGAACCATCAGATGGATCCTTCGATGAGGGGTCTGTTTTCTTCATACTTGGATCGCTCTTGTCTGATGACTCGGCCGGTTGACTACTATCTGCAGCATTGAACACCATGAAAATGAACCATAGGCCAATGACAAATCCAACCATTTATTAATTTTAAGATCTTGTTTACTTTGGGTCCTTTATCAGATCATCTCATATTTGTGTCACTATCTTCTGACCTACATAAGGGTATATAGGTGAATGTAGAAATTTCTTCACTTAGACAATGGGAGAGCTCGGAAAATATTAGGTTTCTGAAGGATTATGTCAAGGAATAAAGTTTTGTAGATATGTTTACCATGAGTTGGAGCTTTCTGGTCATCTAAAGCTCCTTCTTCTTCTCCAGCAATCTTCTTCCACAACAGCAAGGCCTCTGTCATGCTCTCTCTGACAGGTTTTATCTGCACAAACCAACAGATCATGATTACTTTTTTCCTCTTCCCCTTGAACTTGGCAATGCGCTAATCTTCTGGTATTATATTCTCTTAAAAGTTTTTTTATCAGAAAATAAAAAATGCATTAAGAAAACGGCGTGGGTTCCGGAAGGAAACCAACAACATAATCCAACAAAGGTCCAACAGGCTAAAACAGGCAAAAAAAAACAACGACAAAGAAATAGCCGCACCGCCCATAATGGGTGAATGAACCCACTCAAAACTCCAGACGGAGAACTAGAGAACAGTCTTCAAAGTTGTGCTTTAGTGCCAACTATGATAGAGGTTTGCGGATGCTAACTTGTCGTAGTGAATCAAAGACAATGTCCACAGTGGTTCAAAGAACAATATTGCTTCCCCATGAGCAATACAGGTTGCTATAAAACCCTACCCTCAAATTCATAGTGGATGTATCTATAAGTAATAACTCAGGTTCCGCTTAACATTACATATATTCATTGCCCACTTGGGTTGGCCTGGTGGTCAAGAGAGCTCTCTCACCTCCTTGCGGTCATAGGTTCGATCCCCAGTGGGTACATCTGCTAGGGAGCAAGTGTGGGTGGAGGTTAGACTAAAAACTAGAATAGGCTAGAGTAGGACTTCCCGCTTTCTTGCTGATAAAAAAACATTACATATATCCATTAAAACCAACAAGCATATTGAATAGTTCAAGACTAAGATGCAGCGAGCAAAATCACAACATACTGTAAGCATGGGAATACAATACAGAATAAAGACAAACCTTGTCAAAGCGGCGATCCTCAAGCACCTTCAGCGTGGAAGCAGCATTGTCAGTAATCAAGTTGCTAGAATGCAATGCTAAGGTACTTAATGTGTCAGCTGCTGCTTTACGCGTCGCCCAATCTGTACTGCGAAGGCATTCATGGACACTATTCAGCAAGGATTCCAAGCTTTGTGGTGCAAGAGCTTTGACCTGTAACGATATTATCTTGTTTATAATTCCTAAAGTTGCTTCTGGTGAAGTACAACTTAACATAAATGAATATTTCAATATATTCTAATCATGCAATTACCTGAAAAATATGATACATTACAATGTTGCAAAGAGAGACTGATTACAAGCAATTTGGAGGACCATCATTATAATCAAGTAACTAGATGGAAAGATTGAGACACAATACATTTAAAAGTTTGAAGAGGGTTAGTCTTCCATCGATATTTGCTAGGTTTTATGAAGACATTAACTCCACCAGGCTGGAAACTTGTATTTGGGCAGATGAAGCATAGCTATAACTATTTCAGTATGCTTACCATCTCTAAAAAATCTTAGGGATAATTGAAAAACTAGTGGTGAACTATGCGCGTTTTGCAAATACTATCGGTGAACTATTTCTTTTTGGAAAAAACAACTCCAAACTATTTTCAGTCTGCAAATCCGTTATCTTTAATGGATATTAGTCATGTTACAGTCACGTGACTTTAAAATTTTCTTGGAAATGACAATTTTCCTGTATATCATACGTGTTTTGTAATTTTTAATGTGCCCATGTTTTGCAATTTGGAACCCTTATGTATGCACTTGTAGAGGGGTACTTTCGACTTTTTGCAAAAAAAAAAAAATAACCCGTTAGTGGATTTGCAAACGTAAAATAGTTGGGAGACGTCATTTGCAAAAACAAATAGTTCACTGATAGTATTTGCAAAGTTCGCCTCATTTTTTTGCAATTATTCCACAATCTTATTGAAGGCATTACTCTATTCCTAAAGACGCAACAAATGTAAGTTCATTCTCTCAAATAGCTTTATTACATCCCATGCAATTTCTATAAATGAAGAACCTCTTATGGTTCAAAGTTCAAACAATCAGTTCAATCTAAAATCAAGATGCTACTATAATTTTATAACTAGCATGAAAAAGAACTACGAGGTTCAAACATATCAATAGCTAAACAGAAAAGAAAAAAAACACAACTCACCTACTGGTTAAGGACAAGGTAGGAACTTAAATAAAACTGAGAGAACAGCTAGGATAAAAACAGTCTTCTAAGATAGATGTGATATTGTTCAAACAAAACAATGATAAGTCTTAGCAGAACCCAACATGATGCTTAATAATCTCTAACATTTTACCCATCCATGCAACAAAAAACTACTAAGTCAAGGAACGGTAAATACCGTTCCAAAAGGAAAAACATTCAAGGTCGCCAAAGAATGGGTTTAAGCGTACAGCTTCATTTTCTCTATTAATTAGGATCTTTACGTTGATTAATCAATTCAATACTAAATGCTCGGCAAAATGCAGTATGAATTTTAATCTCATTATCAGGTCTAGCAATGATTAAAAAGTAGAAACAATTTCATTTCAGATAATCCACAGCCTTAAGCTGCATCAAGAAGTGTACTGCATTCTCAGCTAAGCTAGCATATACCGTTCCCACATTTCAATCTGACCTGAGGGATAATTTGCAAAATGTTATCTTATTTCGCAAAGATTTCAGCAACTAGATCCTCAAGCAATCAAACCTTATTGACTGACAATAATGATTTTCTTTCTTCTTCCCCAAAGAAGCTCTTATCATCATCATAACACTCCCAATAAAAGTTCTAACCTTCTAGTCTTCAGCCAAATGCTATGTGCATTTCAATTTGATTTCAAGGTCTAGCCATGATTAAACACAACACAAGAAACAATAATAAACAATCACGGTCCAGAGGTATCCAGCAAACCTGTGACAGACTGGCCACAACAGGCAAAAGCGAAGACTTGGCTGAGAAGTTGGGGTTGTTTAGGAGCTTGCAGATCCTTGGGCAGAGCTTCTGAAATGCAGAGATGGGCGGTTGTGAGGCGCATTCCACCATCTTAGCCATGCACATTGCAGCACCAGATTGCACCCCCTTGCTCTGATCCGCCATTGCTTCAAACAACGGCTTCACGAATAGCGCCACCATAGATCCAAGTGCCCCATTGTCAGTACCACCCTGTCCCTTCAGGTACTGCGCCGACAGAGCTCCGATTGTGTCCCGGCAAGCGTCCCTCACGCCTGAATCCGAGTCCTTGAGCCTCCGAACAATCTGGGCGATGATTCTGGTGAGGTGGGTCACCGTCAAATCGCCGGGGGAAGCGCAAAAGACGGCGAGGAGCCGTATGGATTCCTTCTTGACGGCGGGCTTGGGGTCGCCGGAGGCGTCGTAGAGGGCGTTGAGAATCATGGGAATGCCGTCGGAGGAGAGGCCCTGGATGATCTTCTCGAGGTCCTCGAGAGCGATCTGGTGGGTGTCGCGGTCTGAGAGCTT
>JAYMSV010002925.1:0-10456 GCA_036897745.1 Erodium moschatum | reverse complement strand
AATAGATATTTTTCTATATTTTTTTAACTCGGTGATGGATGGTGTAAATAAAGGAAAGTATGTTATGATTTTTTGTTTGGAGACACAAGTTGCAAAACCCGAAAACTTGAGGGTCATTTTCTGCAATTGTCCCTTTGAATTGATAGTTTATACGAGAATATTATTAATGAAAATATGTTTGAGTAGCAAAATAAAACTAGTTCATGAGCTATATATACATTTATTTAATTAATGCATTTTTTTTCCAAAAAAAGGAGTGAAACTCGAACTCTTGGTATGGAAAGTGCTGTTTGGCAACTGTTCCTGTGCGGTGTAGTGTAGGGTTAGTTCCGTGCAGCCTACAGTAGGATTCGCCTGCGTGAGTGTTTTGTGATGTCATTCAATCTCATGTTATGCGGATGGTTGACTCGTTCAACCATCTTGTGATACAAGTAGTACGTAAGTGAAATGGTAAATGATTTGTAATGATACAACAACACTAGAGCACTATAATCTATAAAATTCTATAACAATCCAAATATATATATATTTTTAATTGTTAGTACCAATATTGTTTTTTGAATTAAAAAATTAGACCCATTTTCTGTTTTGAACTATTTTTTTTTTCAATTTTAGGATTTTCATTTTATCATGTTTCAGTTTAGGTATTAATTAAATTAAAGTATCGAAATTATTATAGTTTTTGATAATCAAAAGATTAAAATAAAAATAAAACCAAGTTCAAGGTTGAATCAAAACAATGAGAATGGCATTGTGATCTGAACTCAGTCAAGCTTCTCTGCCTTTCACTTTAATAAAGATAACCCAAAAGAAAAAGAAGTTGATTTAACATACTATCAATCCTTTATTTATAATTTAATATATAGCTATATGAAAATAAAAATGATTTATGCATGTGTAAATCATAGCCTTAGCCTTTGATATATTTACATCATTACTCAATTAACTCATATTATTGCTGATGTCATTGATTCTCTTGCAAATTCCAAGTTAGATTTAGGAGAATCTGGGGACATATATTTATTTTCCAGGATTTGGGGGCTTAGTTATGTACTAATCCCAATATGTTATGTCTAATTATATCTCGAAATGGGTGTAATTATGGGGTAATTAGGGTTATATTAATAGATTAATTAATCCAAGTAGATGGGAAATAGAAAAGTGAAAAGGGTTCATGGGATATGCATTATATAGGTAAGAGTGAGAAGTGACAATATATTCCAAATAGAGCTCCATTGTTTAGAGATCTTGAGAAGAGACAAGCCATTCTGAGACATGAGTCCTTATTGTCCTGTGTTTATGACCCACCATATTTGAATTCTTGTCGGATCCACTTGCATTTTCAAAAGCATCATTACTACTATGAACTTGTCAACAGTAATACTATACTAACTCGTCAATGGAAAGTTAGTGAGTGAGCTATAGAATCTCCTACAGTGTGAAACTGTATTTAGACCTTCGATTATCAGATTGAGTTTCTAGTTTGATCCTTTTAATACAGTTCTACGTCGTGAACGTGAGTTTAGATCCCATGACGTTCCAAAACATTTATTATTTTTCTATTTATCTCTATTGTATTTAGTGTGCCTCTTATGTCGTATTTCCATATTTACTTCTAAATGGTCCGTATCCAAGTGTTGGAGTATAAAACTATAGGGTTAAATACAAAAAAAATATTCTAAAGTATTGGTCACTTGCTGTACAAAATGTACGCCAAATTTTCGGCACTTTTCGGTTGACAAAGACATATAAATGATTTGTGACCTATTCATAAGGCATGTAAATGATCTGTGATCAATTTATAAAGGCATGTAAATGACCAAAACTTAGGATATATGGTTTGACACTTTTCAACTTTGGGTGGCTAAATGTATGTGACCAATACTTGGGGTAACTTTTTGTATTTAACCCAGAACTATAATCAGACAATCAGGTTTAGTTTTTAGTTGAGTTGATCTTGCGGTAGAATCATTTCAAGATTTACAGTGCTACTGAAGATATACACAACCGTGTTTCAATGTTTGATTAAATGATTCATAACTTGATAATGTGCACAGATAAAAGACATGGCATTGAAGTTCTCAGGAGCATATAAGCAATGCAAGCCTTGTGTTGGTTCAAGCAGCTTCAAAAAAGGGCAGAGACCGTACCCAGACTTCGATGCCATTTCAGAAGGAATCCCATATCCTTATATGGGTGGTAGCTCAAGCTCGACGCCAGCATGGGACTTCTCGAGCTCTCACCAGCCAATGCCAAGGTCCGAGTCAAGGTTCAGTGCAGTCTCGGGTGGTGACAGAAGAGTCTCGACCTGTGATGTAGTGCTTGAGGAGGAAGATGGGGACGAGCCCAAGGAATGGATGGCCCAGGTTGAGCCTGGTGTTCACATCACTTTCGTGTCTCTGCCCAATGGAGGAAATGATCTCAAACGAATTCGATTCAGGTATCAACAACTATGTCCCATGAACCTTAAAAACATCCTCAGTGTTTTTGTTGTTGAGGTTGTAATAATCTGTTGGTTTGAATTGTGAAGCCGAGAGATGTTCAATAAGTGGCAAGCACAGAGATGGTGGGGGGAGAATTACGACAGGATCATGGAGCTCTACAATGTGCAGAGATTCAATAGACAAGCCCTCAACACTCCCTCCAGGTCCGAAGATGGGGTAAGTCCTTATCTTCTGCACTAAGACGTCTTTTGCACATAATTATTCCCAACTTTGGAACTTCAATCTTTTCTTGTCAAAAATGACGAAAATGTGCATCTACTCAACCGTTTTCTATATCTAATCAAAATGTTTCTGATAGTTACGAAATATTTTCTGAGACCAGGGTTAAGTACATTTACGTCATTTTACGACAAAACATAGCTACATGTAATGTTTTAGAAAATTGAGATAGCGGTAAATAACATTTTAAAGTTGATCATGTATAGTGCACAACAACTATCTGCAATTAATTCTAAGTTCAACTTACTAACATAAACTTGAAATGACAGAGAGACTCGTCGTATTCGAGGATGGGATCAGCCACAGAGAGCCCGATGGCGCCATCGCTAAACGCCAACTGGACGCCAAGAGATCACTATAAGCCATCAGGAAGCAAAGGGTATTTCCCACCGGAGCCTTCCGAGGGAGGAGGAGGTTTCCACAATGCAGGGTCGAGCGCTTACGGGGGAGGCGGCCCGAGAGGAGAGACATCTTCCATGGAAGCTTCAAGAACAACAACATCGTCCAGAGACGAGGCTTCGGCCTCCATCAGCAACGCCAGTGACATGGAATCAGAATGGGTTGAGCAGGATGGTGACGGAGTCTACATAACCATAAGACAACTAGCTGACGGCACCAGAGAGCTCCGGCGAGTCAGATTCAGGTAACCAACATAACCCTTCATTTTACGCTTCGTCGTGCTACAATTACAATCACTAATTGTGTCGATTATCATCTGTTAAAACAGCCGGGAAAAGTTCGGGTTGATGAATGCAAAGCAGTGGTGGGAAGAGAATAGGGAGAGGATACAGGCTCAGTACCTCTGAATTGGGATGTTTACGAGCCACCAATACAGTACTAATCTAAGCCTGTCATGGCCCTTCCTAATATACCACAGATAGTTTTTTTCTTCTTTTTCCTTTTTGGTGATGGAAAGAGAGCTAAATGGCCTAACAATGGTGTTTCTGAATACCCAATTTTTGTCTTAGCTCTGTCACTGCATTGCTATTGTAATGTATTAGTGGGTCATCTCCTTTCTCTTGTGAGATTTTTGATCTTCGATCCACCGGTTATCAATATATAATTCCCTTGTACCACCAAATTTGTACAGCACTATATGTTTACACATTCAACTAACTAAATGAGATTTCATGCTGATAAACTCCAACAATTCAGTAAAAAAGCCGGTGGAATATAATCACAGACGATTTATTTATTTATAGGTTTAGTGTCATAAAGCACAATTCAACTTGGATTCAGTAGTAGAAACACAATACCATTCATGCATTACTTATATAGAAAGCCAGTTCAGTGTCGTGAGATAGCGGAGGTACGTTCTCATCCAGCAACTTTTCTAGAATAAATCCTGCCAGGATTAATCTCTTGAGGCCTCCTGAGGAACATGTCACCAGGTTCCCCGCGCCATCCACCAGCCTTCATAGGAGGCGGTACAGGCTGGGCTATGAACTGCCTGTCCGAAGGTCTGATAGCCATATTTCCAAACTTCTCAGCTGTGTCACAAACACCTCTTGTGGTCCTGCCCTTGTACATGGACACTGTCACCCAATAGATGTGGATTCAGTTACATAATGCTTCACAAAATAGACATATATTGGTGAAGCCAGTAAAGAAACTTACTGGGGTTATTTCCTATAGGCGGTCGATACTTCTCTTGTTTAGCAGGGCTCTTCAAGAGCTTATCATTCTTATTTGCATCCTTCAAACATCAAAGGCAAGAGAGGTTGGTGTCATGAATAGAGATAGAAATAAAAGATCTAGCAAACAAAATTACATAATATTGGCCACAACAAATTAAGTCACAAGTCACACCTGGTTCAGCATTTCCAACTTCAGTTGCACACCAGAGTCCAAAGTATGAGCCTTAGGCGAAGCACCAGAGTCCAAAGTATGAATCTTAGGTGAAACAAAGTTGCTAGTAAGTTTGTTGTTAGGGAAGGCCCCAGGATACTTCCTGATATTCTGCTGTTCCAAAGCTCCTCTTCCAACTGTAAACATTCAAATGCATTAGATGCATGCATGAATGGTTCATTTGAACATGACAAGGAAACAAAATTACGAAGTCTGTGTGTTGTGTGTGTGTGAGAGAGAGAGAGACAGACCAGCTGGAGAGGTTTTAGCAACAGAGATTGGAGTTCTAGCTACTGAAGCCTTGAAGCGTAGAGATGGTGGAACATAGAAGCAACCCTGCCACCAAGAAAGCAGGCATTTTAAAATCTTTACATAGTCTAGAAACCTAAACTCTAGGAAAAAAAATCAAAGATGACCTAACAGATCTTAAGATCACCTGGAAGAAAGGATGTCGAAGGGCCTCTGCAGCAGTTGGCCTCTTGCTTGGATCCCAGGAACAAAGTGACTGAGATTTACAAACAAAACCAATCAAAAATAAATAAATAGATAAGGAAATTAGAAATATGTAGTACATTAAAACCGTAAAATATTTACATGATGAAAAGGAAAATTTTAATCCATCCTACTTACAGCAATAAGGTCGATGGCATGCTCACTTGCTGATGGTATCAATAAGGAAAGATCCACACCAGGAAACTGTATTTATCAAACTAAGCATATTAGATGGTGCTTGGATTAGATTCTTAAAAGTACATTACAATATCAGAGAATTTAATCCACTTCTAATTTTGTAAATAAGGATTTTAGTGGTTGAATAAAATTATTGAGAATCGTATCAAAATTAAAATAGACAGATTAAATGTTTTGGTAAATAGAATGCTGATGATGAGTTAAATATCAAAATGACCAAAAAAATACATAATTAGTGTAACTAGTTGGAAGACTCACTAGAGCCCTAACTCTACTTAGGATACTCTTTAACACTGGAGCCATAATTCTTGGCAAGGACCTCACATAAGTTACAATTACGACAAACCGGCACATGGTGAATACTAACCAATTCTATATCTATCAAACATACCAGTTCTAAACAGAGCATAAATGGGGACCAATGCCTATTCAAATTATCAACCTTTAGGAAATCATCATAGAGCATTCTCTTTGATTATGAGATCCTAAGTCATTCCTCCAACACACCACAAAAAATGCTTGTATAAACAGAAAATACCAAAATGAAACTGACATGTGGGAATTGGTAGTTAATTTTGCTTGCAAGAACAAGCCCCTCAACCCAAGATTCCTTAGTAGGACTACCTATTATCAATTATAAACATCCAGCGAACATATAACAGTTATCCGATGTATAAGGAAAGATGTTTTACCTAATACCGGGAAATAGAGGGCGGAGGGTGAATAGCTCAGCCATGATTGCGCCCATTGCCCACATGTCTGAAGCAAAACAGCATATAAAATGAGTTTAAGCTACCATATTGATTGGTCATGGATTCATGGCTAATCCTTTACAGTACAAATAGTATTCTTCAATTAATAACTTACCAACTTTAAAACCATATAGATGTGATTGAAGAAGCACTTCAGGAGCTCTATACCTGAAACATAACCAACAAAAGTCAAGCAATGATACCTGCTAAACTAGACCACAGACAAATTGAATGACCGGTTTCCGAAGGAATGGGACACTTACCAGCGTGTCGAGACATACTCCGTATACGGTGGTTGTGAGCTGATCTCTCGAGCAAGGCCAAAATCAGCAATCTTAATAGTATCTTTAGTGACCAACAAGTTCTCTACAAGTTACCAACAAGTATTAAACCAATAACTAAGTAAGATTACAAAATGACGGTTACATCAATATTGAACTAGACTCCACAGCATCACTAAAAGCACTCAAATTATTTTCTCAAGCCTTTAGTTAGATAAATAAACTTTTAAAGGAGAAAAATGGTGAACATATCTTTTAACCTTACAAGAATATCATATCATAGCACATGTTTGAAAATTAAACAGTTGCTTAATACATCTTTGGTTTGACACGCTCAGCATGAGGGAAGAGATGTTCCAAACGCAGAGCATTCTGATCCATTAACCAGGTAGCATATCTTGAATGACCGACATGCTCAGCACTATAGAAGAGATATTTCTCAAAATGCAGAGCATTCTGATCCATTAACCAGTAACATATCTCGAATGACCCACATGGTTGCAGTTTAATTATACAATCGGAGTAGTTACCTGGCTTCAGATCACGATGAAAATATCCACGTTGGTGCATATATGCAAGACCTTGAAACACTTGAAAACACCAATTTCTGATATCAATTTCAGAGAAAAGCTTCTCCCTGTTCTTCATAAGTTGATAAAGGTTGAAGTCCTAAATTGAAAAAATTGTATGTAAGGACTTGTCCACAAGTGAGAAAAAGAAACATCGAGTAGGGAAGAAAATGTTCCTCACCATGTATTCAAAGACGAAATACAACGTGTCACTTTCCCTGATGACTTCCTTAAGCTTAACAATATTTGGATGATTCATTTTCCGCAATGACTGCAATGAAAGATAAGCTTAATATATGTTTACAAAATAAAAGCTGGTTCAAAAATTGGTGCAGATGATAAAATTACCTTAACTTCTCTTAGATTCATGCACACTTCCCACGAATAATATTTTTTCTTCATTTTTTTTATTGCAACCTGCAAAAACAAACAATTCGTTTATAAGAGAAAAATGGCTTCCCTTAAAGAGCAGTAGTTTGAACATCATAACAGCAAAAGAAAAGTACAAAGACATACAACTTCACCAGTCTGCTTATTTATTGCCTGATACACACTCCCAAATGTCCCATCACCAGCCTCCTTAACTAACTTGTACCTGAACAAACAAAAATGTGTTGTTCAAGACAAGTGTGCAGAAACATAACAAATCAAGGCAAACACGTATTTTACACACCTCTCCATTTCTCGTCGAGGAATGCCAAGTATCTTAAACAGCTCGCGACTTTATTAAGCAAAAGAACAAAACCCCACAAATGTAAATGACTCTTGCCCTCAACATATGATATGTAGAGAACTCTATAGACTATGGACAAACTGCCTTGCTGGTATAGCTGAATCCAACATTAATTTTCTGAAACATGCATGAGCACAAAACCAGAATATTTCTGATGGACACACTTCCTGGCCTTATTGATAACTGAAGTGGCGGCTTCGAGGAAGACACCACCCTTCCACCCAGGGGACTGGTGAGCACCACAGAACATATTGATACCAAACTACAAACCAACCAAATAACAGCTCCATTTGTCAGATGAGTTCCCTTATCTCAAAACAGCCGCCCACAGGTTTAAAAACTCAGTAACACCTCACTCGTGTTTAATAACAAGAAGTTATTGTAAAGCTTCAGCAAAGTGACAACGTATTGTTTCCGCAACTGGTACACAGTGTCCACCAGAAAAGTTGTGACAGTCTTATCTACGGTTGACTACGCAAACAACTTTCAGTCAGTTATATGCAGATTTCAACCCTGTAATAAGATAATTGGAAGAAAAAAAGAAGATTAGAACATCTTAAACAAACTCGACACGCCTGGTGTATTTTAAGAGGATAATAGCCATACCCCGGAAGACTTTTTCCAAAATCCGATTGGATGTTGCATCCACATGCACTACAGTAAAGAACATATCAGACGATTATAGAGAGATACTGGCCTAATTAAAAATTGATGTATTGCTTACTTGTAAAAGTGCACTCAACATCTATCTTAGGAGAAAGTTGCATTATGCCTCCCGTACTGATCATTCAAGAGAAACTGAACATTAAGTGCAGTTGACAAAGGAAACAAATCGGAAATCTCCAAGGACGAAAAAACGCCAATCGAGCACTTCCTGGAGTGACAAAACCCGGTCCTTGTAGCAATTTGACAAAAAAAATGCTGGCTCCATGTCTTGATAAAGAAAACAAAGCTCTTCAAAACCAAGCCAAGAAAAACCTGATGTTACCATAACAGAAACAGATCAATCCAAAAAACAGGTGACAAAAGCAAGTGTGTAATCAATAGCAATACTGTACATATCCAGGTTCCAACCCCAACTATACACCATGAAACAAGAAGTCATCAAAATTCCTTACAAACTCCATAAATTTCTAAAATCCCGTATGACCTAATTTATTGGTTATATATGTACGGAAAAGACTTATAAAACTGATTTGATGAAATAGAGAAAAAAAAAACTAAGATGAAGACAGCAGAAGAACTGGTAACACAAAACCAAGTCCAAAAGGCCATAAAAAGAATCCATGTTCTTCATAAATCATAGAGTTGCAAGCTCATCACTGTAACAATAGTAGCAAAAACAATCTACATTATCCAAAACATGACGTCCCAACAAAGCCAATCTGCATTCCACACTAAAATCGCATGATACCACACTGGAATGCGCCGATTAAAAATCAAGCTTTCAGCTTTATGCGGACCACTTGTGAATCCCATAAAACACAGAAAATTTATTCAAAAGGGACATCATATTGGCTTTCCAGCAATCAGTCCCAAAATAAGACAGGAAAATCTAGCGATTCAATTCAAACAAAGATGCATTCAATTAGTGAAAGCCTAATTCCAATATAAACCTTAATGATTCGCATGTCCAATTAAACAAAAATAGGAAGCGCAATCATCAAAATTCACAACAATCCTCCCAATTCCAAATTTCTAGAATCCTACCCAACAATTGAACAATCCCTAAAAACCCAATCCCCCAAATTCGTAATAAAATAATATTCCAAAGCAAACAACATCACGAAACAACCCAAATCCAAAATCAACCGAACCTCGTCGAACTCATCAATCCGAATATAAATACTAGATCAGATCTGACCTCACCGGTAATCAATCCGATATAAACCAAAACCAAAACCAAAATCAAAACAACGAGGCGATGGAATCAAAATACCTGCAGAGATCCAAACGGAACAATCACCGTCGCGAGGGACGGGAAGAGATGGAATCCAGAGCTTCTCTCCTAACCCCTCTTTCCGATTTTTATCAGTTTCTCGCTGCCCTTCAAATACCTTTGAAACTTCAATATTTCGCCCCTCTTATTTTATACCCTCCAAAATAAATTAATTTCTGAATTGACCCCACTTTTTTAATTGATTTATTTTGGGCCACCACTCCACCATTCTTATATATGGTCACCAGCTCTTCATTGTGTGGGTCATTCATTTATTGTTTGTGGGCTACGATACCGTTTTGATCCACGAATATTGTTCTTCTGAGGTGTCTGGATATGAAAGCCGCCGTGGCGACACCAATCTAACATTTGACTATCACTTTGCTTTGCCACCAAACTTCCGCCGACCCAACTCATAATGCAATGTTGGAATTGGACAGGGGCTCATCAATGTAAATAAGCCGACTTTAATTTTAATTAGGGGTGTAACCAAACAGGAAACGTTGTCCGGAGGTTATTTAATAATCATATCTAGATCATCGGTCTGAGAATGATACCGATAGTATTAGAAAATGGGCCGAAATCACCTTCATGGGCTTAGGTTTGTTGGACCGGTCCGGATAATATCCGAAAACTGGTGGGTATGAGATACTGGATCCAGATGTCCGGATTTTGTCAATTTTTGCTCGAGGTGTGGATTTTCCGAAGTGGGTCGGATTGGATTCGTGAAATTTTTTGAATTCCGGATTTTCGGGCACATCCCCAAAAATAAACTCCCTAATATTAACTAGTTGTTTATAGGGTTTATTGCTCTCTCTTTCGCCGCAAGAACCAAACCATGGCTATGGCCATGGCTTTTGCCATGACCTATGCCATGGTTTTGATCCTCTCTTACATGTACTCTCTCTGCTCTTCCCTTTT
>JAYMSV010002924.1:0-10457 GCA_036897745.1 Erodium moschatum | reverse complement strand
GCTTTTTTGCAATTACAGAAAAGGCTACAAGTTGCAAAAAATGAATACCTCGGTACTTTTTTGCAATTATCCCCAAAATAATAATAAGAGGCTCACCTTGATAATCTCTACAAGTTGGTCCACGGCATTTTCTCCGGGAAACAAAGGCTGTTAAAAAAAATATATGGTTCATAAATAAACACGATATTTTCAGGTGTGATAATACAGAAGAAATTGTTTAATCACTAACCTGGCCCAAAAGAAGCTCAGCGAGGACACAACCAGCTGACCAGATATCGATTGATGTTGTATATTCTGTTGCCCCGAAAATAAGTTCTGGGGCACGGTAGTAACGGGAGCATATGTACGATATGTTTGCTTCGCCTCTGACCTGAATTAAAAAAAAATTACCAAAAAAAAGGGGGTATTTTTTTACTTTTCCTGTGACTTTTAATGGTGTCATTAACGGTGTAAAATAAAGATTGTTCACGGTACCAACTTGCAACGGTTTGCAGAAAAAGGTAACAACTTGCAAAAAGAATAAAACACGGCCAATTTTAGCAATTATCCCTATCAAATGTTATCATAATAACACATACTAGTTCAGAAAGATATACCGTTCCAATAATGACGATATTATTGACATACCGAATAAAAGCTAAAAAAGAAAAACAATATAAAGCTACACTAACCAGGACTTTTGCACTTCCAAAATCACAGAGCTTGACTTGGTGGGTAAGAGGGTCAACCTGCAAAATATACATAAAATAGGTTTCACACCATTTGGGACATTAAAAAGATTAAATTTGATAAATAAACAAGAAAAATATACTATATAATACCAATAGATTTTGAGGTTTGACATCTCTGTGACAAACTCCAGGAACAGTATGGATATATGCCAAGCCCCTAAAGATCTGAAAATCATTTCAGTTCATCATCATTTTTTGTATATAAACCACTTTAACTACGTAATTATAGATTTGCAAGTTGTAGCCCTCTTCTTTGATAATTGCAAAAAAGTGCACTGAACTTGCCTTTTTGTTGTCCTTTCAGTAACTTTGTTTCAAAATGACAATTTTAGCCTTTAAAAAATAAAAGTATAAAACAAAAATCCAGAACTTTCATTTTTCTTAATATACTTTCTCTTTGTTTGTCTTAAGAAGAGCAAAAGTAGGAGAGGTGAAAATTCTGGATTTTTTTTTACTTACTATTTTTTGAATTTAAAATTCAAGGGAAAATTTGTCATTTCATAACAAATTTACACAAAAAGCAAGCTCAGGGAACTTTTTGCGATCACAAAAGAACAGGGGTACAACTTGTAAAAAATGAATACATCAAGTTTTTTTTTTGCAATTAGAGCCCTAGATTTAAAAGGAAATGCAAAAAAATCATACTTGATATGTGTAGAGTTTCACATATATGAGCGGCATCCTCTGGTTGGCGCTACTGTAATGCTTAAGTACACGGTACATAGTCTCGGGAACATACTCCATCACTAAGTTGAGAAAAAGCTCGTCTCTGCTTGTCGTGGAGAAGAAACAGTGCTTCAAGCAAACAACATTCGGGTGATCCATTAATCGCATCAGTTGTAACTCACGGTTTTTGTATCTCCGGTCTTGTAAGACCTTTTTTATGGCCATTGTCTCTCCGGTTTCCAAACATTTTGCCTGAGAAAGAGTGATATTAGAGACTCGTGTCATAAAAAGGATAGTAATTAGGGTAGTCTCACTTAGCTACCCCGGCCTTAAGTATGCACCTTTCTCGATCAACTATCCTTATGTTTAAGAAGTTTCTGACAAACCCCTACCCTAAGTTTTTTAGTCTCAGTTTACCTCACTTCCGTCAACTTTGGGGTGTGACATGAAAAAAATGCCCTTCATTTTACATTAGGGTATTCTTGTCATTTCACACCCAAAGATTTAGCGGAATTGGGGTAAAGTGAGACTAAAAAAACTTTCGGGGGTTGTCAAAAACTTGAGGTTTTTAGTCTCACTTTACCCCAATTCCGCTAAATCTTTGGGTGTGAAATGACAAAAGCACACTTATTTTTTACATGAGGGTATTTTCATCATTTCAGAACCAAAAGCTGATGGAATTGAGGTAAAATGCAACGGAAAAAACTGAAGGGGGTTATCTAAAACTTTTAAAACTTAGGGGTATCCCTAGTAAATATGTGGAAAACATAATATCATGTACCTGAAAAACAATACCAAACGATCCGGTGCCTACAACACGCTCTGCCATGTAACTGATAGTCTGCAAGCATCATTACAAAAGGAAGGAAATAGCACTCAAAATGAGGAATACAGAAACAAAACTCTTAAAGCCTTCAACGAAGAGACACTACAAAAAAAAAAAAAAGAAATTGTTCATTTAATTTGTAAATGAAAACAATTTTCATTTCCCTTTCTTTCTGACCCGCAATAATAATTAAATCTCATTTAATGACAAAGAAAGGGAACTAAAATAGTTGCATAAAGAGGAATAACTAAGATCGAGCTCTTACCCTCTTGGGTTCACCATTTTTGCCACCGATTGTGGTGGAAATAATGTGACCTGTGACTGCATCATTCCCCTCGATGACAGCAGGTGACATTTCCTGATATATGAATTAGGTATTAACGGGTGATGAAAAAAAACCAACTTTATAATAATACATAGTATAACCATTATGTTTGATAGGCGTAACGTGTACATGCATGCACGTGCACCTTTTCTCAAAACTTGTCCAACACTTTGTATAGATGTGACCACTCAATTCTCATATAGAGCGCGTGAATGGCTCCCACTCAATTCTCATATAGAGCGTGTGAAAGGCGTCCACTCAATTCTCATATAGAGCGCGAGAACGGCGCCCACTTTGGTTGGCCTGGTGGTAAGAGAGCTCTCTCGCCTCCTTGAGGTCAGAGGTTACATCTATTTGGGAGCAAATGTGGGTGAAGGTTAGGTCAGGAATTATTAGACTAGACTGTAGTAGGACTTCCCCACTTTCTTGCTCATCAAAAAATGTGGTCTAGCGAAAGAATCCAAGTAATAAATCAAAGATCAAATGAATACAACTTACTCTAGGGTAGGGCAATGACAAAATGAGTGATTGAGAATTAATCACAGAAACTAGAATGCGATCTGTTCTTTTTCAGATAGAAAGAAAGTCCAACCATAGAAAATTGGGGTAAGAACCTAAGGAACCCTAATGCCTAAGGTTCAGATCAAAATGAATAAAATTTATGAACTTGCCAAGAAAATAAAAAAATACCCAATCTCAGGACAGGTAAATACAATAATTCCTAAACAAACACAAAAGCAAATTTCAATAGAAGAAAATAAAAGTACCCTTTTCAACTATTTTCCTAAATTTTCTCGGCAAACAAGCAGTCAGAAAATCCAGCAATACATTATACATGCAAGCCCAACCACAAGATCGAGGTCCCTGGTGAACCCCCAAAGCCTGAACTTCAGAAAATGAGTTACAGAGCTCCAAGACCGAACTTTAAGCAGTAAATCCCAAGAAACAGTCAGAAAAATCCTCCGGCGAGCTGACCCAAATCTCCAAATAAGGAGCAGAAGGCGAGGAAGACGAAGATCACACCAGAAACAAAGATTTGGAGCCGGATCAGAGAAGATCTAAGCACCCACTTTCCAATACACATACACAAATCAAAAGAAGCAAAAACGGGTTGGTGGGTCGGAGAAGAAAGTAAGTACCTTATCGGAGTCCATCTGGTGGCGGCGAGAGGCGAGGTTCAATGGGTCATTGTCACCTTGTTGTGGCTGTGGTGGTGCCTGATGGTGAGGCCCCAAGGGCAAAGAAGCCATGTGGATTACAGCTCTCCTCCTCTCTCTCTCTCTCTCTCTCTAAAAATGTTCCCTTCTCTCTCCTCTCTCTCTCTCTATTATTATTAATTTTTCTTTGTTATATATATCTCTCTCTATCTACTCAATCTAAATTTTCTCTGCCCTTTGTCTGAAGTGGGTGATGGGGAGCTCTTTGCTGCTGTGAGGGTGCACGGTAGCTCGTTGTGGACCTTCTTCTTCCTCAGTGTGGACATGGAGCATCACATGGGACCCAATTATGGGATCTTGACCAGTGGTTTTTCTTGAGCTATGATGAGTTCTTTGGGTCAATGAGACCATAAAAGTAGGAAAAAAACAGTGTTTTTATTATTATGATAATAATTACATTAAACAAATAAGGAAAATAAAAATAGGTAAAGAAACTGTCTTTCATTCTTTGTGCTTAGCTTGCAATTATAGCGTGTTTGCTCACATGACTTTATGTACCACGTTTTTATGTCATTCTCTCTTCTTTTTTATTCATTTATTTACTTAAAACACCTCACGTGATCGTTGTTTTGTCGTTGTTTCGACGTCGTAATTTGCAAAACAACGGCTCAAGCAATGAGAGGTTGTTTTGGTCCTTGTTTTGGGGATCACCGCAGCGTGTCATCGTTGATTCCTACAATAACATGACTAGTAGACTGGTCGTTAACGACTAGTCGATTGACCAACGAGGCGACGACGCATGGCAGCTTTCTGATTTAAAAAAAAAACTAATTTTCCCTATAAATACACTGACCCCTACCCAAAAATCACACATCTTCTTTTCTACATTCATTCTCTTCTCTTCTTCTCCTTATATGTTTCCTACATCGCTTACCAATGACCGACCCGGCGAAATACGATTACATCATGGACTCGTTAAACGTGGACGAGTCGTCCCACACCGAAGAAGATCTCAATTTCCACATCGAGTCCTACTCCTCCCTCCTCCAGCCCACCTAATCTATGTCATCGCAATTCAACCCGTTCCAACATTTCCGATGGCCACAATCGCAATTCCCCAACGAGCAACCTTCTCTATTTGCTCCGGCCAAGAAATCGAGAAGGAATGAGGAGGAACCTGCAGACAAAGTGTGGCTTGACCGAACAAGGAAGCAGATGAAGTGCCATTTCCTCAAGACCTCCAAAAAGTGCAAGACTTTCGATAAAATATATCGGGAACATGTCAACGACCCTAAGAAAGGAGCAACCGAGGGGACGTTCTCAAAGCCTTCGTTTCCCGTAGACCAAATAGAAGGGGCCGTTTTTTTTGTTTTCCTCATGTTGCTTCCAAGGACGTTGATGGAATTTTAGAGAAGCTTAATGGAAAGCGGTATGACGATTTCAAGCTTTTGGTTGTCACAAAGGGAACTAAGAAGTCCCCGATAGTTATCTTCCATCAAACGAAGTCCAGGGAACGATCTCTAAGCGGGGACAAGGCGTTCAGACACTCAGAATGGTCCAAATTGAAACTTGGAGCGAAACAGAGTAACATCCAAGGCGATCAATCTGTGACTCATATTAACACTGAAGAAATCATTGCTGAAGCTTCGGATGCCAGGGAGTGTATCGATTTTGGAACGAATGATGAGGACACCGATGATGAAGGGAATGGGGAGGTTGTTCCTGTCTCCCAATCCCCTCCCCCCTCTTCATTTGAGGGCGGTGCTCTGTTTCTATTTCAGAAAATTTCCATCGATTCTGGATGTTTGGCCGATTAATGCATTTTCTGATCGTAAGTAGTTGTGGCTTGTTAAAGAGGCGCATCAGGAATGAACAAGTGTACTGCGGTGGAGCCTTTAATTTATATTCTCATCGGCAATGAAAAGGAGTAATTTTCGTCCTGGCCAGGGATCCGGCTTTACTGCTTGTTCATCATGTGGTTAATCGTAATAGAATTTTGTTCATCAGTTGGTGCGATCGCCAGTTTTGCGGCTTGTGTGGATTTGGAGCTTTTTTCTGTGGGGTGCGTTGTGGTTGATTCGGAGTCTCCTAAGTTTCAGTGTTTTATGTTTCTCTCAATTTTGTTCCAGCTCGTTTTGCTTCCCTTGCGGCCCAAGCTTCAAGCCTATGTGACGGTTTGCGCTTGGTTTTCTCCAGGCTGTTGTGAGTAATTGACAAAGCTTCTTGCCTGTGGGATGGGTTTTGCTTCCCATACGGCCCAAGCTTCTTATTTTTCTGGTTTTTGTCAAAACTTACTGTCTTAAGCTTCTATTTTTATTTTCCTTGTTTTTTCTTAAGGTTTCTCAAGTTGATCCCCTCAATTTTGTGGGTTGTATCTTCTTGCAGCTTGGACTTTTATTTGTAAAATTCAAGCCTCTTCATAAAATCATCACTTATAAAAAAAAAGCAACAGATGAGGAGATATATGCTGCGATCGTGGCCGATTACGAAGAAAAGCATGAGGGATGGACAAAACGTGTTGTGTGGGAGATGCTCAAAGATGAAGCGAAGTGGCGTCTACACATTGGAGCGATTAAAAATTAGTTGAATGGTCGTCGGGTTTGTGGCAATATCGTATGTTTAATTATCGTACATAGTTTAATTATCGTATGTATTTTGGGTTTGTGTCATGAACAAAATAATAATTTATTTTTGGGTTGTTTTGGAAATATTAAAAGTGCAAACAACCACTCCAAACAACTAATAGTTGTTTACCATTGTAGATGTAGTTGTTTGGAGGAGAGAGAAACTCAAAAAGTGCCAAACAACTACCTAAGCTATTACCAGATGTTTTGATTTTTACAAAATTGTCCTTTTTTCCCGACCATTAAATGTTTCAAAAGGTAATTTCACAAAATTGTTCACATGAATTATCCACAATTCTTTAGTTATCAAATATTTCAAAAATAGGTTTTTGAACTATTTATTAAATTGGTCATGGACTGCTCATAACTTCAAAATGTGATTTAAGTTGTCTAGCGCCAGAGAGGGGACACTTGTCGTCCTCTCGGATGGTACCAGCCGCCAGTAACGCGGTATAAAACTGGGGTGCCATGGGCAGATGAGGATTTGCAAGGAGGATATCTGGACCGAGCTCACCCTCCAACCAGGTCGGCTTCTTTGTTGCCCTGTACGTCGTTGACATGAAGCCTAACTCTTCTTTATATGGTCGTCTACTCTCCTTATTTTGGGTTTGTTCCGGGTTTTTTTTTTTTGCAATTTGGGGCTTTTGGATTCAAATATTTTTCTAGGCAAAATTCCATTTGAACACCGTCACATAGAGTTTAGATCATTGCATTATCAAGAACCTGGATCAGATTCTCCAGAGCAAACTGTTCCTTGTCAGGATCCAGAGCCAATAATAGGAAACGAGGTTGTAGAGAGAAGTCAACAAATTCAAGGAAGACACGTAAGAACCAGCTAGATGGTTGTTACATGTTGTTGAAGGCTGACGTGGCAAGAGGCAGTTGGAGTCACGATAGAAAAGCATCATCTTCTTCATTTCAGGGATTCATATCTTATATGGTGAGTTGTAAAACGAGAGAAATGCTGAAACCTTGATTATGAGAGTAGAGATCAGAGGTTTAGCTTGTAATTTTTCCATAAAATCAATAAAGAGTTCGATTCATCAGGATTCCTAATCAGGATCCTGAAAATTTGGTATCAGAGCGGTCGATCCCGCAAACAGTACGGTGTTTTTTCACCAGAGATGGAATGGCAATCACCTGAATCGGAGATGGAATGGGAAGCACCAGAAACTGAGAGGGAATTGGAGGCTTCAACCGCCAATGAGCCCATTTTCGTCGATTCCGACGAGAGCTCGTTCCATGAGGAAGATGACGATCCCTATGAAGTCCAGTAACTAGAGGATCGAAGGCCCCTTCACCAGACTGGATAATTTAAGAGCCACAATCCAGCGGATTCTGTTAAGAGCGTTGAGCTCTTAGGGTTTGAAATGCACGATGGAGGAATCTTTGATTTAAAGACAAGGAGCTTGAAGCTCTTACAGACACGATTAACTAAGAATTCTACTTCTATGCTATAACTAAGACAATTCAACATACAACTTTTCCCTAGGTCGAGCGATACTATAAATAGGCAACCCGATCACGAGTTCCTTGCCTTCTGCTCCTCTGAAACTTGTGTTCTGTTCCTCTGTGTCTTGTGCTCTGCTCGCCGAGAGAAGACGACAACTACAACGTTTGACTCTCGCCTCCAACCAACTGCTTCCACGTGGATGTTGACGACAAAAGATGACCATCGGTTCTTTACGCTCAACGCACCGTTTCACTTAAATGGTTTTAATGAAACGGTGCGTTTCTATCTTCTTCAACCTTCGAACTTTCTTCTGATACAACAATCGTGACACCGTTGTGACAGATTCCTTCTCAACGGCGTCGAATTTTAGGTGGCGGTCTCAACAACCACAACATGCTTACAATTCCGGAGAGGACCCGGTGTATTACACTCCGGACAGAGGTAGTCGTGCCACATCGTGCTTCAAAACAGTTCTGATTCCAAGATCGTGAATCTTGGAGAAGCTCGTCGGCCATCAGTGCCAATGGTCCTCGGTTACCGGCGCAGGGTCCTCGGCAACAAGTTCCGACCAGCAAACCCAATGACATCTGCGAAATCCTTGCCGAAGAGAAAGCCAAGGTCCAAGGCATGGTGAAGGACATGAAGGTCTTGGAGCAACATAATAAGTCCAACAAGTAAGATGAACTTGTTCGGGCGAAGTAGAGAGAGTCCGAGAAGCAACACCAATGGAAGCAAGTGTATGTGTCCACTTTGAGAGACCTCGTCTTATGGGAGATGCGTTATGTGTTCGTTGGTTCTCCTCCGAACAATGGGTATCTCCCGTTTCTTGACGGTGCTGAGTTCTTGTTCCGGGAGAAAAATGGGTGTTTGACAAGTCAGTCTACAACCATTACAATGGTAAAATTACCAGGCACGAATGGGATCAACTCTTGGATGATATATGTACAATGTTTGGGGCAACGTCCGACACAAAGTTTCAGGTAACTAGACCAATTGCCTTAAGCTTTATCTGTCAAATTTTGGGGTTCTTCACTGGTCAACTGGGATTGGTATACAGGGCACTGATTCTGATTGTGTTACTGTCAGTGTGAAAATAAAAAAGTGAAAAATGGGTGTTTATGGGGACAGGAAATTAATTTGATGTATATATTCATAGTGGTGTTGATGCTCATAATCTCTATGAGGTTGGTGTTTGTAGTTGGGTTAATAGGGTTTTGAAAGTTGAGTTGACGTTATGGCAATGGATGCACATAACAAATGGAAAGGTCAAGGACTATGAGAATTTTTTTATTTTTGCTGAATATTTTAAAATGCTTCAAGCCAAGTATGATAGGCCAGGTTTTGGGGGACATTGCATGCAACAAGGCTTCTTAAGATTGAAGAGATAATCAGAAGTTTTATCAATGCTTATATTGCATTAGAGGTTGTAAAAGGAGGCACTAAAATTGACAAATAGTGTTGCGCTGCAAGTAAGACAACGTCGGAAAATGAAGGTAAAGACTAATGGGGATGGAGCTTTTGTGATCGTGGAGCCCTCAAAATTTAAGACATTGGATGGGAGGTCTACAAATAAAATTGAAACAGGACTTGGCAAGTGCACTCCAAATAAAATTGAAGAATAGAATTATGATACTGCAACCAAATCATATTATGACAAGAAAAATGAGGAAATACAAGTAATAAGAGCTTCTATCTTAGAGAAGGAAGTTGAGCGAAGAGGAAATGCATGATTCGGTCATGGAAAAGAGGAATTTGATACTAACTCCCATGGCCAGGTTCTTGAAGGAGAGTCCTATGTCATGGGAGGTGCCTCTTATTGGATATTTTAAGATCACACTGGTGCAAGTCAAAGAGAGAAAGGCTAGGTCATAAGCTCCGAAGACTTTGCAATCATTTGATGATTGTCTATAAAGTCAAGGAAGACACATAAGAGCTCGCGCAAGGGTTGTTACAGGTTGTTGATGGCTGACATTGCAAAAGCCAGTTGAGTCAAGATACTAAAGCATCATCTTCTTCATTTCAGGGATTTATTGCTTATCCGATGAATTGTAAAACGAGAGAGATGCTAAAACCTTGGTTCTGCGAGTAGAGATCAGAGGTTTAGCTAGTAATTTTTCACAAAATCAATAAATAGTTCGATTCATCAGGATCCTGACACTCCTCAGGAATTGAACATTTTCTTGAAAATCAAGTTTATTAGGTAGGTTATTGTATCTGATTGGAAATTCTCTTTGTGATTTGGGATGAGAGTGAGGATATAGATATGCTGAGATTGACCCACTACGGGAATTTTATGGGGGAACGCCAAGGACGCAAAAGCAGTTCACTGATAGTTCATTCAAGGATAAAGACAAGTTAAAAAAAAACCATCTTCAATAAAGATAATTTTTGAGATTAAAATAATAAATTAAGTAATAACTAAAATATTATTACAGTTCATAATAATATTAAATAATTAATAATATTAAATATTAATGATCATATACTAATAACATGTTTTGAAAATTTGAAAATAAACGAAGGGTATTATTGACATTTCACTACTTTTTAAGTTCTGAAGAAATAATAGAATGGTTTTGAAATTAATCTCTCTCTGGCTTCTCTCTGTAAGTCCCGACGTCCTTATCGTCTTGAGCTTTGTACTTCTTGGAACCACGTCGATCCACTTCCCAACG
>JAYMSV010002923.1:0-10457 GCA_036897745.1 Erodium moschatum | reverse complement strand
ACTTTGGGATTTAGTTTCCTTATTGTATTAGGATTTTGGGGTTTAGTTTCGCTATACAAGCACATGAGGCTTTGATTGTAAGGTAGATTTGAGATTTATAAAAACAAAACGAGTTCGAAACTCTCATATTATCTCGTTCGGTATTCATTCTGAATTAACGAATTTGATAAAGAACTCCCTCTCCGCTACACGCTCTACATCAAAACCCGTGGTACCTCGCCAGTGGTTGGGGAGGAGTAGAGGCCGACCTCCGGTCTCTGGTGTGGGTTGTCAAAATCAGAGGTCGTAGGAGGAGGTAAAGGCTGACTACGATGAAGAAGCGGAGACCGGTTGCTAACAAAGGGGTAGACCGGACTCGAGTCGATGATAGAGGACGAGGAGGCCTCAGAAGAAGGCTCCTTTGTCGATGCTCTTATACATCAAAAAAAAGATTGAAGCCAATAGAGGAGGAGGAGGATGTCGTGGGAGGAGGCTCCTTAATGTTTTCACTTTCATGTTAGCTTCTTTTTTTCTCCACTGTATGTTCAATATCCATCTTTAACAATCTAATTGGTGAGACTGCAAATTTTAATATCATCCATCTCCATAAGTATCATGTCAAATCTTATCACTTGAATCACTTGTTTGATAAATATGAAACATTTAAATCATACAAATAAAGAGATCTATTCATTAATAAGAGAATTGATAAAATTGTATGATATTTTGAGAAGACAATCTGATTTGCTTCAATTTTATTGCCTCACCTTATCGACAAATCAAAATCCGATCAAATTATGTCGAGTCTAACCCATAAGGATTATTTATCATCGAACTTATTTTTCAATTGATTAAAGTTAAGTACCTCCCGATAATGTATTTTCTGGATATTCAGAAGTATTTCAAGTTTCTACCCTAAGAAGGAGATATTCCCCGTATAAATATTCATGTGCAATCTCAACTACTCTATTGGCTCATTGGCATGAAACATATTCCTTTACCCTTCACACTTCACAGACAGTCGTTATTTTGAAACAAATTATACAAAGTGACACTTTATTGCAATTATTAAAAACGAATGTTACAACTTACAAGAAGCGGATACTCTTCCTGTATTTTTTTTTTTACAATTATCTCCAAGAATTACTACAAACCAGATGAGCCTTTGAGATGGAGTGTAAGGAGGTTGAAATTTGCAAATCTTTCTTGTGCTATGCTAAAATAGCCCAAATGAGCAATGCTACACCTCCACCTTTAGAGAGGGGACCTACAAAGGAGATGAAACCATCCTATAGCTTAAAAGGCAATTTGTCTTGAAGAAAGGCATCCATGAATGAACCACCCACTACACTTGAGAGGGACCTTGGAGCAAAGCATACCCTACACCCTCCAATCTCACCCATAAGATGCCAAAGGTTTTGTTAGATAGAGGCAATATAAGGACCCCATGCATATGTATAGGCCATCTATCACTAAGATTCTCCTTCACCAAATTTCATTTTGTTTCTTTTTTGTCATGTCAATATGTGCATGCATATGAGCTCCAATTATTGGCCTTTGGATAGGTTGTTTCTTGTTAAGATTCATTAGATATTTGTATGCAATATATATGGGTTGTGTAGTTTAGCTACCTTAGTTTATGGGGCCAGCTTTAAATGAAAAGGCTATTGGGAGTTGGTTACATTTTCAAATTTTACATCTTTGCCATTCTACTTGACACCTCTTGTAAGCATTTGGGCTTGGAATGACACAAAGTTAAGTCCAACTAAGTCTCATGAAAGCCTAAATCAAAGACAACTTCAACTTACACAAGTACATATGTAGGGTTTCTTTTTGTATAATATATGCAATATTTTTAAATTTAACTCTATTTATCTTCGTCTCCAAATTTAATGTGCTGCTACAGTGCACCTCTATATTATACCGTGTTCTAAAAATCCCGATCAAGCATCCGATCAGGTCCTGTCTGATTGCCATTTCTTTGTTAGCCGACCCGATTAATCCCCAAAAGACTCCAACAGCTCAACTAGGGCCTAACGACTTTTAGAACCTTTATATTATAGTATCACTATGAGTCTTGTAAGAATCAACTCAAGGGATCGTTTAGGTTTTTTGTGACACTGGTCCAGTTTTCTATAGTCGGGCAGATCAAAACGGATGGACTTAGGTGGAGCAAAGTGGATGTGGATGAGCAAGGCGGATATGGGCTGGTTTAGGCAGATATTTTTGTCTTTTGTGATGGTTTTTTTAAATATTTTAAACAAAGAAAATGCTATAAATTTTATACATAAGAGTTGCCCTTAATTTGATCTTCATGGTACGAACTCAGATTAATAAAGAGCTCTCTCATGGTTAGGAGTAGTTCAACTTGATGGACCATCTAACCTTAATTTCATGAATTTATTTTCCTTCTCTCCATAACTATTTGTCTTCTCATAATTGTTCACTATAGTAACATCACAACCATCTATGCTTGTTCATATCCATGCATGTTCCTCAGTCACTCCAAGCTAAAGCTGAAGATCATGGCCTGAACCAATAAGCCATTTGTTTCCACTACCTTAAAATGGTTTGATTGGATGAGAGTTGTGAGACCCACCTAGTTAAGATGGTCCGAGGAACACTGGACTTAACACCTCTCACAGTCACTGAGTTGTTGACTGTTGACCTTCCAAAATAAATATTTTTTTGATGCACCTGAAGCTTCAGTTCTGTTGGGTTGTCAGTTTTCACCTTAAGCAAAGAGTTACCTTTGCAAGTTATGTTCTTGCAACCACTCTTTTTTCCATGCCTTTCCTTGTTTCTCACTTCACCTTCTATTACTACCCATCACCTAAACAAAATATCGAGTATCAAGATCAAGCTCTTCTTCTTGTTATGCTCTGGTATGTTTTTTTTCTGGGTCGAATTCGATTTTGTGTTTCCATGTTATGTGCTTTGTGTTTTGTTCATTGGAGTAGAGAAGATTGTTGGTTTTGTTCATAGACTTGGCCATGGAGTTATTGAATGTGTGCATATAAGTTATGTTTTTTTTAAATGAGGCTTCATGATGAGTACCTTGTGTTATCACTTCAATCCTCTTCACTAATCCCAACCTTAAAAGAATCTCCAATGGGACAGCCCACTGGAGGTGATTAGCCGGGTAAAACCAGATGAATAGTCACATGTCGTGTGACAAGTGGTCATGAGGTCGGTGATGTCAGTTTTCCGGTGAATTGAGTGGGGTATCTTGGGGGGATTCCCCAAAACAAATCCTCTTTTGGTCGGTTGAATTCGCTCTTAAGCCGCCTTGCGTTGCAGATACTCTAAGAACTAATAACCTAATCTTATTACACTGAACCTTTTCCATTTGTTTATATTCATGATCCAGGTTCATTTTGGGCTAAGGTTTTCACTCAAATGGGTGTGGGAAAGTGGTTCAAGAAAGTGAAAGAAAATAGATCCAAAGAGCCAAAGGTGAATATATACTCTTTGGAGCTTTCTATTTCCCATTTTGGACTTTAGAACTTCACCATGAGCATTCAGCTGATGAGATCAAAACAATCTTGCAGGTTCATTGGTGCAAGTGGTGGAAGCATGGCACCCGAAATGGCTCAACCGGGTCCGTGAACAGCAATTCAAATGGCAACGACGACATTGATCTGAGAGATAAAGTTGAAGATAGAGCTGCCGCTAGGATTCAGAAGGCGTTTCGCACATACATGGTATGTCCGTTCGTTCTTGGTGCGGATAAAAGTATAGGATATCGAAATGTCCTAACAAGACATAGACCTAATGTCCTTGATCCGATTTAAGGTAGGTAGAATAGGGAAATTTCTTTAAAAAAATGAACAGCTAAACCTTCCGCTTACATCTATAATCTCACACCAAATAAACACCATTAATCTACAAAATTATATTCCAAGAGTACGATCAACACTAAGCGGGTTCAAGATCCTAGTTTAGGTGGACCACTTTACACCATCTTGTTAAGTTTTCGGAATATATTTTTTCGGGGTTTGACCCACCCCACACAAGCTATGTAATCATTCCTATGAACATAGCTATAAGGCTATTCATAATGACGTCGATTTTTAAGGTTGAATTTGTGGGTCTAAACTAGATCGAATTCGACAGATTCTACAATGGGGTATCGGATTCGGAGGGTTGTATCTGACCTAAAGCATACGTGTAATATGCATATTCGTTGAGGGAGGAGAGAGACAGAGAGAAGAGTGAATCGAAGGAGAGGGCTTCGACGGTCGATGATTCTGCATGATTGGAGGGCGTCGAATCGCAGGAGAGAGAAAACCGGAGCCGAAACGTCAGTAAATCCCTTTTTTCGTCACGATGATTCTTTCGACCTCCACTGTGGATAGTCTTAGGTTGTCAAGAAGTGATTATACCGGATTTAGTATGGTTACGTGTGGTGTAATCTAATCATAAACTGTTTGTTTGATTCTTGAGACCAAAGTTCAAACTCCAGAAACGATATGACCCGTGTTTATTCTCTTTCAGTTGGATTCTATTAGGAAAGTGAGGAATGTAAAGGATCTTATACACATATGAGTCTCACACCTGATAAAAGTGAGAAAAATGAAATAGTGTATATACGTATCGTGAGTCTGAGTCACGATACGTATATACACTATCTAGGCCCATCTTTCAAATTTGTGCATCGTGGGCTTTCTTGCTAATGCCCTTAAGGCCCAATTCTCCTTTAGTGTAAAAGGTAGATCACATGAAAATTTAAATGGAGATTTGTTAAGGTACACATGTGAGTTTGAGTCATGACCTTCTAAGCTAGTTTTTGAAGTCCAATTTATATATCATGAGCTTCTGTCTTCGTACTTGTGCAGGCAAGAAAAGCATTCCACAGCCTGAGAGGATCAGTGAAGTTTCAGGTTCCGATCACAGACCATACAGTAAGGAAACAAGTATCAGCAGCACTAGACCATCTCCACACATGGAGCAGGATCCAAGCTCAGATCCGAGACCGGCGACCCTACATGGTCACCGAAGGCCGGCTCAAGCAAAAGAAGCTCGAGAACCAGCTGAAGCTCGAGGCCAAGCTCCAAGAGCTCGAGGTATGGATTTGACTTTGCTCGCAAGACATGATGATCAATAATTGAGTCACCAAACCATTTGACCCATTTCATCATAGCATTTACTCTTTCTGGGTAATTGTTGCACATTTAAGAGCAGACCTAAGGGATCTTTATTGGAGAAGGTACAGTGAGGTGTGTAGATCTGTCATGTGTAAAGGTTTTGGGACCATTTGAGAGACAAGTCATGTTTCATGCTTTCAGGAGCAAGAAAACTTATGTCCCTTCTTGCTTTCTGGAGCAATTAAAAATCCTTTCGAATAACTCACCTGAACAATCGACGGACGAGTCCATATTCTGTCGAAACCAACGACTTCCTACTTATTATATCAGGTCGTTAAGCAATCCACAAATGACTTGTATCGAATCCCTTAACAATCTAGAAACGAACTATGCTTTGTCGGAACCATTAACTTTGTACTTATTGTATCAGTTCGAAATGTGTGACGACCCTGAGTTCTTGCATTGTAGGTGGAATGGTGTGGAGGGTCGGAAACCATGGAGGAAATACTTTCCAGGATACAACAAAGGGAGGAAGCTGCAGTTAAACGGGAACGGACCTTGGCTTACGCTTTCTCTCACCAGGTCAACTCCCACTACGTGACTTTTTTTTTATATATCCTGATTTTACCTATACTTTCTCCTTACCAGAGGATTCATTGAGATTCGAACTTTAACTTTAAGGAAGTGAGAGAACTCATATGACCGTTAAACCAACTAAAATGGGCCTCCTCGTCGCAACCTAGTTATACCAAGTTCCTAAAACTTAAGAGTTTCTCCTATGGTGGGCCAACAGAGTGAACAAATGGACTATTCGCCCATGTATACGGATGAAACGGGAGGAAGTTGTGACCACTTGTTACACGACACGAGTTAATAATAATCATGTTAGCCCAACCTAGACTAACACTACAGTAAAATATTGGACTAATACTATTATGAAATAGTAGTTTACCCTTTTATTAGTCCACTTGGTCAATACCAATACAGATGCTCTTATGTTGAAGACTGATTCAAGAATGCATGGTTTTTTTTTTTTCTTTTGTGACAGTGGAGGGCTAATGCAAGCCAATATCTAGGCCACCCTTGTTGTGTTGCCGGGAACCTAAACTGGGGTTGGAGCTGGATCGATCGTTGGATAGCTGCTCGCCCGTGGGAACCGAGGGTTCATACCCAACAGAATAACCCGAAGAAAGTTCAGGCCAGACTGGCGTCAAGCGTTCCGGTTAAACCAGCTGTGACAAACACTAAGGGAGCTATAAAACAGCACAAAACTGCCCCTCTACCTACCCTATAATGTATAGCTTACACTCCAACTTTGTACAATTCATAGGTGTGGCTTAAACTTATTTGTTTCCATTATGTGCAATTCATAGGTGTGCCTTAAACTTATTTGTTGCCATTATGTGCAATTCCTGGTTTTGGTTTGTGAATCTGCCTTGTGTGTAAAATAAGATGATATGGGATGTTACACTATGTATATTAAGTTTTTCTTTTCGATGACATTTTTATTGAACATAGTAAAACTAGAGGACGAAAGCTATGCCTACACCACAATGCTTCATTAGGCCTACAATCATACGCATACTAATGCGGAGATCAAAACCAGTGACCTGATACCAAAAACGCTATCATTTTTCTTACAAGAATTGGGCATACTGTCATACTCGAGTTGGTATGAGGATCAGAGCCAGTGACTTGATACCAAGAACGCAATCATTTCCCTTACACGACCAAACCTAATATCATGCTTACGCGGGTATAAGGATCAAAGCAGTGACCTGATACCAAGATCGCTATCATTTCCCTTACAAGAGCCGGATCTACTATCATTCTAAGGCAGGGACGAGGATCACTGACCTGATGCCAATTACGCTATCAATTCCCTTACAAGAACCTAACCTACTATCATGCTCAGATAAGTATAACGACCAAAGCTCTAGACCTGATACCAAGAACGCTATCATTTGCCTGACAAGAATCATACACTATCACGCTCAAACAAATATGAGGATTAGAGTCAGTGACATGATACCAAGAACACTATCATTTCCCTTCCAAGAACCAGACCTACTATCATACTCAGACTAGTATGGGGATCGGAACAGAACCAGTGGCATGATATTGAGAACGCTACCACTTCCCACACGCTGGGAAACCGAACTAAAGAGACCACATCTCAGTTTCATTTTCCTTACATAGAGCCCTAATGTGCTGCTGATAGAGTTGTCTTCATCAACCAACCATAAAGTACCAACAACCATATAAGCAAATGTCACCATCTCCATAAAAGCCAAGTGTTTTCATTTATCTCTTTTCCCTTTCTTCCCCTGACTTGTAAGCAAGGGAAATTAAATTTTCCAGCTAGACTCGGGAGATTTCTATCGAGCAGTGAGATTTCTCCGTAGGGGACCATTGTAGGACAGATTGGCAAGTACCCCAAATCAGTTGCATCCATCTCTGTATTCTTCTATAATTGAGTTTCTGCTCATCCTACAACCTTACATGGTTCCTCCTGAAACTTGTACTACCTGCAAAACCAACCTTCCCCATCCCATCTACTACGGACTATGACATTGTTACATTTAGATTCCTCCGCTTCATGATCTAGATGCTGTAATTAAGCTTAAGAATCGGTAACTATGTTATTCCCGAACAAACAGTCTCTAGTGGGCTAATCCCGTTAAAGATACTCTTAGGAGGTTTCTTAAGGTCGGTGGTTACACTCAGAAAGAGAACTAGGTTATCTAATTCTAATCGTTTTCGTGTTCTACGTGTCCTAAACACTGCACTTAGAACAGGCCAACAAGAAATAAATGACAGAACAAAAACAAGATCAACCTTATCGTGTTGTGGTAGATGAGATATGAAACAAGAATTTCTCCAAAGTTATTCACTGTTCATGGACAAGGACTTCTCATCCAATGCCCCCAGAAACCCAACCATGAATCAGGCATGAAAGAGATCAGATGTTCTTTCAATTCTTTTTGCAGATTTAAGAAAGTTGTTGGGGAGGGCATGAACTGTTCCATTGGAAAGCAAAAAGCAACAACGATCTCGAGAATTGACAATTTCCATAACAAGATCAAAACTCAAAAGCAGCATAAGTCTCAAGAACACGAATCGATTTAAGATAGGCAACAACACAACAAAAAGTCCTAAAACTTGCCTAGATCGGAATGGAACATTCAGAACAGATTCGGATTCATTGACTCCTCAGAAACTAAACTAGAAACGGTGATGACAAGTCAAGATGATAAAGAGGTTCGAAGACAACAAGAAATTAGAAACACACAGCAATCTGAACAACAAGATTGAAACATAGTTGTTGAGCTCTGGGAGCTCACTTGATATGATGAAAACAAAAGGTAGGAAAACGCAACCGGGGATCGAAGAACCTGAAAATGCCACTCGGAAATCTTCTTCCCGCGGTCAATTAGCCATTGGATCGAAGTGCTGGAACCTGAAACCGTCTCCTTCTCCCTGGTGTTGACCGATCGAATGATTATTGAGGCCTGAAAGAAGAAGATGCAAACCAATGTAAAGATTCGAAATTTGAGGTGATTTGAGAAATGGGTTGTGTTTGGAGTTTGAAAATGGCGGACCTGTTGAAGGGGGTTTCGGTTTTGTGGAGTCACTGGATCAATGGCGAGAATCGGAGGAAGCAGAGGACGGCTTGTTGTTGATGCCGTCGTGCTCCTCTTCGCCCTGAATTCGCGCCGGAATGTGGAACCCGGAGAATCCGCTGGAGGCGAATCCAATGCCGGAGATGGATGATTGGAATGGTAATTGGTGGTGGTGGGCGGAGGAGGTGGCGGTGGTGATGGGCGGCGGGTCCATCCAAGCGCGAATCGAAGACGTGTTACTGGACTGAAGGGGTCCCCTCTCTGAAAACAACTGGTTTTGGCAGCCGAGCAAAGATTGAAGCGGAGCGCTTCCACCGGAGGCGGCGGCGCCACCAGTATTATTATCCCAGGATGGCACGTGCTCGGACCATTCGTCGAAACCCAGATGGGAGATACCGGAGAATAGCACTTGCTCAAGGAAATTTGGTTCCGGGAAGCTCTCAAATTGCGGCGGCGACACCGCCCGGAAGAAGCTCGAGCTGGTATTGGGGCTTTGGCTCAAAACAGAGCATCCTCTGCCGCCGCCGCCAAGGACTCTCCAATCTTCACCGGAAGCACCAACAGCCTTGGCCGGAGAGGTATTGGGGTGCCAAGGAGGGAGCTTTTCGATGGCTGCTCTGGCCTTGTCGATGAGCCAATCCACGGCCTTGCTGGGTCGGTCGTATCCGAGGCGGTCCTGTACATCGTAGAACTGAATGGCCGTGTAAGCCGAGAGCCGCACGCGGCGGTCCCGGGGACCTTTGGCCGTATAGACCTTGCTGTGCCGGTCTTTCCTTCCCGTTGACCGGACAATGTGGCCTCCTTGGACTTGTATGATTTCTCCTCCCTCACTACTCTTCATACCCATTGTCTTTGCTCTCCTCTTCGGCTCATTTAATGGGTCTCGGAGATGTTGCCGGAAATTGAAATGGGTGCTGTAAAAATCAAAACTTTATGATGTTTCTGGTGAGATTGGTGTTGCTGGTGATGGGTTTTGGAGAAATCAAGGTCTGATGATGCTCTGGTGTTGCTTGGTGCCCACCACCTGTTGCAGCTGCCACAACCCAGAAAGCTGCTGCTGCTACTTATGCTGATCCCCAAAAAAACCCTGCCATTGCACTCTCCAATGAACCCAACTTACAATCCCCAATAAACACAAGTAAAAACCAGGAAAATTTTCCTTTTTTGTCACTGTTTCTTAGGGTTTTTTCTGTGAAAGATGTGTCATGGGTTTGATTTTGAATCTTGAGTAATGGGTGGTGATGTTGAAGAAGGGTAAAAAAAGGGCTAAGGCAGAGGCTATGTTTGGGGTGTGAGAGAGATGCTCCTGCAAAGGGTGGCAGAGAGGATATCAAAGATCTTCTGTCATCCCCACCACAACCACAAAACAAAGCACCCAAATTCACAAACACCCAAATGCTACAAAGTTGCTATTTTATACCCTCAACAACCCAAAACCCTAGCCTACTTGTACCAAATGCTCCCCCAATTTTTTTATATGAAATTTGTCAATGGGACAGTATATATCTATATGGAGTAATATAAAATTTACGGTCAATTATACGTGTTTTGTTATTTATTGTAAAAAATTTACTGTAAAAAATGCTCCCCCAATTTTTTTATATGAAATTTGTCAATGGGACAGTATATATCTGTATGGAGTAATATAAAATTTACAGTCAATTATACGTGTTTTGTTATTTATTGTAAAAAATTTACTGTAAATTATTTTTCGTCTGCAAATCCATTAATGAAATTGTTTCTGAGGAAAAATAAGAAATACTCCTTC
>JAYMSV010002922.1:0-10458 GCA_036897745.1 Erodium moschatum | reverse complement strand
ACAAAAACTCGATTCAATGTAGATAAATTAAGTCGATGAATGAAGATCTCATGTTGTGAACTGACATGTCACAAGTTAATATATACTAAAACTCGGAGTTTCGACGTGGTTGTGGCGTGGGCGGCTACTGAGTTCCTGTTGTTTTCTTTACCTGGTTGTGTTGTTTGGTCCTCGGTGGTGGAGCGGGTCTTGTCGGAGGAGGCGGATCTAGCGAATTCAATGAGATTTTATCACTTTATTTGGATAGTCTATTATTTAATTTTGTCGATATTTCCTCCTCACCAGGATTGGAGGAGACATATTTTCTTTCGAACAACCTCCCAATGACTGAAAGTTTTGTAAATAACCGAGCTCAAAATTCAAATTAATGTAGCCTCAAACTCTAAGAGCATCTCCAGCGGTTCGTCGCAGCAACATCGTAGTATCAACCATTTTTGATCTCCTATCACTAGCTTGTGGTAGTAGCCAGCAGTATATTAGCATTATCTCTTTTCAATTCTCAAACAACCTCTTGCGTCGATCCCTCCTATATCGTTGTAGGATTTACAACTAGCTATACTCTCTTTCCTCAAATCTTATTATTTTATTATTTTTTCTCTCCTCAACCCCTTGTTACAACGCTTCCTGCATCCACCGCTGGAGATGCTCTAAATAATGGCTTATATAGGATTTAAGTTTAGTGATAAATCAATTAGAATTACAAAGTTCAAATAATAAGAGATATAAAATAATTGGAAAATAAAAAAATTAGAAATTTTAGATGGACACAATCAAACAATTTATTAAAAATAAGTATGTTTTCTCTCAAATTTCTAATATGTGCCTCTCCTGGTACCTTGCCATGTCCTCCTCTGCTTGTTGGGCCAGTTTTTTTTCCATAAGGTCTTTGTTTGTTTGTGTTTTTAGGCCCAATGTGTTTGGAGGTTTATGTCATTACCTTAAATTATCCATAGAAACATATTATTATCTTCAATTATCCATAGGCTAATGTCTTAAACTATACACACAAATTATGTCACGACCCTAAACTTTAAGAACAATATATGTTACTATAAAATGAACGTTGTATCGAGCTAATGAGTGTTCCATGCAACTTGTTCTCCAACCATTTTCAGTAGAAGTCAATGCTTATTTGTAACTATTTTTTTTCAAATCTAGGGACAGCTTGATCACGTGTGTTCGAATATAATTATAATTGTGTCTTTAATTATCAGCTTAAGTTTTTAGTTGAATTATATCTCTAATATGGTATCAGAGTTTGATTTCTTACGGACCCGAATTCAGATCTCACTCTTTACAAAATATTTTTGAAACACTCTTTACAAAATATTAATTTTTCTAGAATTACTAAATTTGCCTAAAAATGGGCTAGCTGTTATATGTCTTCTCAATGGGTTCATCTCCTCATATGTACAATTCACCTCCAAACCTGTAAACAGACTTATCTGTTAAAACGCGTATTAGAATATGACTATAAGCTTCTAACTAAATTGTTCCTCTAATTATATTAAAGGTAATTAGATCAGAATAAATCTAATTGATTTATTTAATTTAATTACGGTAATAAAATTAAAAATTATATGTTATTTGTTTCCTTCTACGAAATTTGTAATCTCCTATGTATATGAGACTCTTCAATAAAATTATCCAAAAGCATTCTATTTTATGTTTTACATGATATCAAAGCCTAAACTCCTTTATATAAACCCTGAACCCTGTTTAATTCTAGTTTATATTTTATTTTGATTCTTTTATTTCGCTTCTACATCGTGGTAATCAACCACAACCGTTTTTCACCTTTTATGATGTTTATACCGTCGATCACAAGACGAGATGATGTTTGCGGCGCCAACCACGAGATGAGATGATGTTGCACTATCGGCCACGAGACGAGATGCCGTTTGCACAGTCGGCCCCCAGACGACTAGCTGTTTGCACCGTCGGCCACGAGACGAAATGCTGTTTGCACCGCCGGCCTAGAGACGAGTAGCCATTTGCACCGTCGGCCACAAGGCGAGATACCAGTTGCACCGTCGGCCCCGAGACGAGTACCCTTTTGCACCATCCACCAAAGGCATTAGATGTGAGCGTTCTATAATCTCCTTTTCAAGTTGAGTATTACGAATCTCCATCCTCCAACTTGAGGAAGAGTATTGAAGGTAATCAAATCAGAATAAATCTAATTGATTTATTTTGATTTGATTACGATAATAAAATTAAACAATTATATATGATTTGTTTCCTTCCACGAAATTTATAATTTCCTATATAAAGAAGTTTAGACTCTTCAATAAAATTATCCAACACAATTCTATTTCATATTCTACAAATGATGTGATCATTTTTGAAATTGATGACAATGACATTATCAGTCTTGAAATTAAGGATATGAATTTCTTATGCAATTACATGGATGTTATTGTAATATACAAAATGGGTTGTAATGAACTTATTTCTTTGAATTATTGGTCTTATGGAACTGATGCTCTTGGGACTAATTGTCTGCCATTATAAAAGAAGATTACCAGTAGTCAAGTTTTGCACAAATAGCATCATGTGTATGAGAATAAATACAGATTAGTATTCAAGTCTTTGCATAATTACACATATTTATCAGAATAATACAGAACAATACAGACTATTTATGTGTATATATATCACTATATGAATCTCTTGCACGTATAGTTGATGTATGGTGGATGCTTGCATAATTGCATTTTTCTTTTTCTTGGAACAATAAACGATATGATAACCAAAAGCTTTGCCAAGAATATGAATCTTATCCTCTCTCCATGCTGAAAAGATTGATTTGCATTCAAATATGTAAGAAACAATTTTAAGTTTTATTTTTCCAAGACTTTGTTTCTTGATTTTTTTAACGAAAAGGAAATTTATATTAATATGGAAAGAGAGCTATGCAATACAGAAATACAAGTGACCTTAGTCCCCCGTTCATAAGTCTTGTAACGGCTTCCAAAAACAAACTTAGTTTTAACATGCAGATATGAAATGTAATAAGTAAAGAGTAAAGATATCATAACCGACTGAAGAGTTCTGTATAATGTGGTGTCTAAAGATTGTCACATCAAATGGTGGGGGAATCCGAACTGATTCCGGAATCCCTTCCCATCCTAGGGCCCATTGTTTTGCTCACAAATTATTGGATTTGATGAGATTGTTTGTCAGCCATCGCCTGATCTTCTAGTGGTTCATCTGCAAATGCCCTCTTCCTGGTCCCCTCCCCTCCCGAGGCACTCACTAATGGGTGTGTACCCCGTCCAGGGATCCACAACTCGATCCCAAGTCATACCCAACCTTACTGCATGTGGGTTAGGTAGGATGTTCGGTATTACAAGGGATTTCATACCTGAATGAGATGGTGGATTAGGTATAGCAACGACGGACAAATTACCAGCCAAAGGTCCAATTTGTAATAGAACTAACATGAAGGAACACTCATCGCATATTACATGGAGTAGTTAGCCCGATAACGATAGATGATAAATTACGTAAACCTCCCTAGACACCAACGAAGTTCCCAAAAGTTCGAGAAGAGACCCAACGTTAGGTTGGGAGAAAAAGATGATAAAGACGATGGAGTGGGACTGTGAGAGGATACCACTTTCAAGACTTAGACCCCATTTTCAATACCCAAGTTCAAGCATTTGAACCTAATCACCATTAGCTACTAGAAGGAGTCAAATAGATTCAAACACGTTCTAACAAGTTCGATTAAACAATGACTAGGTCGAAAAAGTTTATGCTTTTTATTCGAGGTTGGCCCGATAGGGAATGAGATGCACCATTATCACCACTCCCACCTCCATCAAATACTAAACAAACAATATCTCAAACCCTATAAATACACCATCCATTTACACCACCAAGCAAGCCAAAACCACAAGACACACACACTCAAAAGTCAAAACCACCCAATCTTCAAGATGATCGAGAACGTTGAGTTCCATGACCAGCACGGCCATGGCATGCACTCTAGAAACGAGTACCACAGCTCGAACTCCATGCAAATGATGAAGCCACACATGCACCACCAATCCGGCTACATGTCGAACCACCACCACGGCGGTGGCTACGGCGGGTACAGCTCCGGCATGCACCAGATGGGTCACTACGGAGGCCCTAACATGTCGAGCACGAGCATGAACTCGTCGCACTACTCCAACGGAGGCATGTTCGGAGGATCGGACATGGCCAGGACCGAGTACCACCACCAGGAGCATAGCAGCCATGGAGGAGGCATGGCCGGGTACGGGTATTGTAAATTTTTGTTTTAAAACAAAATCTGGTTGGACAACTAAAAAGGTCAACCTAACCTTATTAGTTGAACGTGATCCTAAGAACATCTCCAGTCCTTAACAAGGTTATTGGTTGGCGGAAACATGTAATATATTAAGATAATCCTATTAACCTGCTGAAACAACGACAATTCTTCAATCCTATACTGAAAGGAAGGGGTTGCAAACAACAAAACATACATTTTTTTTTCACAATCTCCTATCAGTCTGCGAATAGCGCCGTTGATAAACTTATCGTCAGCAAAGCACGTCACAACTGATGGGAGTATTTTAATTTTTTTTTTGCTTACTCTCTTTTACTTTTGTTTCCATCGGTCAGCTATCAATCCATGTACAGGAGATGCTCTAACTTAATTATAAGTAGTTCCTTATTTTTATATTATAACAATGTGATTCAACTCCAACAGGTACGGAGGAGGCATGGGCTTTATGCCTGGTGGCTATGGAGGTCGCAGGACTGAGTGGGTCACTAAGGCTCTGTGAAGGAGAAGCTTGAAAGAACATAGTTAGGGTGATGGTGGTTATGCTGCTACTTAAATTTTCGTTGCCCTCTCTATGTTTTTGTGTTTGTGTGTGTGTAAGACAATAAGCACTTTGTGATGATGATGACTCGTTGTGCTCAGTGATGAACTGATGTACTTCATTGGTTCCGCTATGAATAAGAAAGGCTTCAATTTCTACGATCAAATGATTTCTATTGAACTAAGTGATTTAACTGAGAAATCCAATTTGAAATATTATAATTAGTGTGAGCTTTGCAATGTGTGATAACCAATATAAATTCGATTTGAATAAAGAGCTTTATTTAGATTCTATACGTAAAAGTTATTAGGGTTTAATTCTCAAGTTTAATTAATCGTTTTTCTCTTCTCTTCCATCCGCATCGATTGAGTGAGAGCATATTGAAAGAGTATATATTAGGGATTGATTTGGAAGACCGAGTCAATCTCGTTCTCTTTATCGACATTGACTTAGGTACGATTTTTATGTTATTATATGTTTAAATCTCGATTATTTGACTAAACGTTTGGACCCTAAAACTTTTTTATATTGGCTCAAACAATATGATCCTTTAATATGTTGATGGTTAGATATTGATTCATGAGTTTTGTTTGTTACTTCAATAGTTGTTTCTACTTTACAACCCGTTATGTTGATGGTCAGATATTGATTCATGAGTTTTGTCTGTTAGCTTCAATAGTTGTTTCTACTTTACAACCCGTTGAGAAAAAGAGGATAAGGGAAGACCATGTAACTCGCCTAGAAAAATAGGACAAGGAAAGGAAAGAAGAAGCGGTGCAAAGTAATTTCGGGAACAAGCGGGTTAAGGATTATTAGGATTTAGGGTATTGTGTGATTTTTTCGGCATATATGCATCGATTTGGATATTTCGGTTTTAATTAGGACTCTAGCCTGTGTTGATATGTCGAGTTGGCCCTACACGAGGGCCGAATACATTCTGAGAGGAGTACGATAGGCATGCAGGGAACTCGGTAGGTAATGGAGAAGTGGGACTGACCACATGCAGTGAGGACGGGATGCGCCTCCTCCGTAGCGTCCCATGTCCCTATGAATGTCTCGTTTGGAACATATACGGGGCATTTTAAATGGACTTTTTTGTGAGCTTCATAGTTGCTAAACTCGGGGTTTAGATTCTTTTGTATGCTTACGTGTTTTATGTTTAATGGTTGTAAAATTTTGTATCAAGACCTTGGTTTTCTCTTGATGGAATAATGTTGAGGCTGTGCTTTTATGCCAGTGCTCGAGTTTGTAATTTTTTAAGTCGGTTTGACGGTTAAATCTGGTTTGTCGGATATCTATAGCTAGAACCTATTTGTCCTCCCTTTTCAAACTCTGAAAATGAGGAGATTTATAATACTTTTTTTTTATCGAAAGGTGCAATTTTATTAAACTTCGAAATCAACTACAAACAAGCGTGCCAGGGATAACATTCTTGACCACTAAAGAAGAACAGACATAGAACATAATTTTTCGCAGTTCTTTTAACAATATAACCATTATAAACGGTATTGAAACGCCACATAGGCATGAAGGAAGGTGGGGGTTGGAAAACGACACTGGAATTCCTGCTCAAGGTAGTGCCTAAACGTTGCATCTGGGGGCAAACCGACCGAACTTGAGTTGCATCAGTTGTATTGGGAGGATATACGTGAATCAGGGTTCCCCCTGGAAAAATCCTTGATTCTCTGCTCAGTAGTCATTGACCCTACAAAGACAAAATCAGATAAAATAAAAAAGATCAACTCTATTAGCCAGATCCAGGATCGAGAGAGGGGCCGAGGAGGGTGCGGTGGTGGAGGCCAGGGAGAAGGACGCGCTGGGGGCGGCTTCAGAGATGGTGGGGGTCGATTAGGAGAGATGATCCGATGTGAGGACATTGATGGCGATGTCAATGGTGACTACAGAGGTAGTGGGGGCTGCTCTGAGGATGGGATCGGTTGTGGGTTCAACGATGGGGAGGAACGGGACAGTGGTGGTGGAGGCCAGGGAGAAGGACACACCGGTGGCGGCTTCATGAACAGCGGAGGTCGAACATGAGAGATGATCCGCTACAGGGAGATTGCGGGACTCCGAAGCGGTGAGGTCGATTGATGTCGTGAGCCAGACGACAGCTATCGAAATTCCAGAGGGGGAACCGAAAATGATCGGGAAACACTTCATTGGTGACGGGACGGAGCCAACTTCGTGGTGACTAGAGGCGGATTGAAGAAAGACCAAACAAAAAAAACCCTAACAGAGCTCATAGGGGAAACCCTAACATAGCTCAGAGGAGAGCAGAAACAGAAAAGTATGCATTGTTTACATTTTGAATCATGATTAATATACCACTGATAATCACAAAACAAGTCAAGACCTTCATAACTTGCTAGCTTGGTTCTTGGTTTTTAACCGAAGAGTAATTACATATGTTTAAAATGATATGTATAACGATTCATGTGATTAAATAGTTTTTTATCTTAATAATCTTAAAATGAATTTCTAATTTATATCACAATAGAAAAAAAATCTATTTAAAAACAATTACTAGGACAAAATGAGAAGAAAATGACTCTTAAGAAACATCCACAACGGGTCTACTTTGTGTCCAATATCGGCCTCGAAAACAGCAAAAACTTTCAATATGCATCTAATGAGTCGTCTAATCTATTAGAGCATCTGCACTCGATGGTTGAGCAGAATGTAAACGTCGACTTAAAGGACGAAACTGTCGACGGAAAGTGGGCGCAAAAGCGCTGGCGAAACGAGCAGCGGTAACGTTACCGTCACTTGTAAACGCTGGCGTAAAGATCCATTGGCAGTCAGCAGTGAACGCTGACTCGTTGGGAGCATCGTCGACCGTTGGCGACCAATGTGCTGACGACACGTGGCGCTGCCGGCTGCACTTTAATTTTATTTTCCCTATTTAAACACCACATCTCTTCTTCATTTTCACACAACATAAAATTCTCTCTACCATTGTTTGAGCTACAACAACCGCGGAGTAACAAGGACACTTCGAACATGTCCCCCAAGCAGCTTGCTAACCAGTGGAATTTCCTTACGGTTTTGACGCATAAGCTTGGAACGTGATTGATGTAGTTGATTGGATGTGAGGCCGAGAAATTGTTTTCACAAAAGCTGTCCACTCAGGATAAATACCATCAACTAAATAATAACCTTGATTGTACTGCCTACCGTTGATAGTGAATGGAATGGGAGGTTGTCGTCCTTGCAATATGCCAGTGAATAAAGGTGATTGGTTGATGACGTTGATATCATTATTTGATCCAACCACACCGAAGAATGCATGCCATATCCATAAATCTTGTGATGCCACAACCTCGAGCATGATCATCGACCCCACCTTATCATCGCGTGTGAATTGCCCTTTCCACGCCACTGGAAAATTCTTCCGTTGCCAGTGCATACAGTCGATGCTTCCTAACATGCCCGAAAAGCCCTGGTTTTTGCCCAATTGTAATAGCCTACGAATGTCTACATCATTGGGCATTCTAAGATATTCTGTCCCAAATACCTCAATGATTGCTTTCATATATATAATTATTAGTACACAATCTTAATTAACACTAGGTGGGTGCACCGCGCGGTGCTTGGTGTGAGAACTCGGCGTAGATCAGGAGTCCTCGACGTAAGCTAAAAGCAACAAACGACTACAAACAGTCACAAGTGTGGAGCATAACAGGAACAACGCCCGTAAAGCAATGTCGAGGATTAGCACGCATTATGTAACTTGAGATTTCTTTATTTGTGAACAAAATATTTAGACTCTTTTTTTATGTATCAGTGCAAATAACTACCCACACCATATATGTCATCTCTATTTCTCTGAGTCTCATATTTGAAGAATAAAAGAAAAACAAAATGACACAAACACTTGGATGAAAGTAATTTTAACCGGGGACTTGACACCCTGAGAATGCACGCGGTTGTCCAGTTTTCAGAACAAATCAAGGGTTTGAATGCAATGATGGGTGAAAATTTTGTAGCTGATTAGAGGATAGAGAAACGTTTGAGAACTTCTCCCAACAATCCCTTCCTCTCCTCATGCACACTTAGTTCGGAGGACAATGGATGCGCATTAGAGAAGCCAATCATCATCATCAACGATGGTGGTGAAACTAAAGGAACCTCAAAGTGTTACAGAGATATACATACCAGAAATTCCTAACATGGTACAGGAGGTTGTTTTCCAGACTTGTCATGTAGGATCTTTTTTGTGTCATCAGATATAGTGACTTTGGAAGATAAAATGTTTCCAAAACTCTGAAGTAGTTCTTCAAGTCCTACATTATCAATTGACTAATTCAAGTTCTATATGAAGAATAATAAAATCATCACAGAGAAGATCATGATAATCATTATCAACATGCAATAGTAGTGAATGCATGCATTGATCTATTAGAGCATGAAGATAGATATCTCAGCCATGGTCCTTAATGCAGCAAAGAAACTCAAACCTCCACACAACCAAGTTAAAGCTTTATATTGCTCCAAGGACAAACAAAATAAATCAAAATGGAATTATTCCCAATCTCTCATGTAATCGTTGTAGGTTACAGCTGCTACACACTATTCATTGTCACCAACAGCCTAAAAAACACCAAGAATTCAGCAACACTTTTTATAAAAAATGTATATTTAATAATAATTCCCTTTGTAATAATCAGTAAAATGTGTTTTTTGTCATTTCATTTATAATAATCAGTTTACTCCCAAAAAATAATAATGGAAAATATTGTTTTTTTGAAACATGAGTCCAAGTCCCCTTCAACCTGCTCAAATTAAAACTAATTTCCTCATCAAGATGTTCACACAGATCACGTGCATGAATTACAAATCTTCCTGCAACAAAAAGATTGTAGATTATATATAGAATGTTTTTATATCATTACATGATGCTGTATAGTGTAAAATATAACGATTATAGTTTAATAATGACCATGGATATATGGAATGCTATATATTAAGTGAATTCTTTTTTTTATTTCATATCCACATCATGACTTGCTTGACTTCTAGTGCATGCCTCTAATAATATCTGTCATATGTCAGTTCTTCATGTATGCCAATAAGGCCTCACGCATATACATTGACATATGCCCTATGTTTTATGCCCCTGAAATCATTCAAACGAAAGGAAAAAGTAGTACTTCTCCGACTGTAAAATTCAGTCTATCTATAAAATCCAGTCCAATCGATTTTATAGGCAACCAAACCCCTTCCTATGGTGGTTGTCTCCCCGACGACCTTAACTATGCCCCCTCGTCACTCTTCCGATGTCATGCGTCCTGTTCGAGAGAAGATGCATGCATCACCTCGGGGAAGGGGCAATTGTGATCCCGAATACTCTATCTAACCCTCGGGTAGAGGTGGAGCAACAGGAGAAGACTGGGGTGATGCCTGGGGACGGGGGATGGGGTTCCTACGACCCGAATCTTCTGTTGGGGATATTGCCCCATCTGTGAGGCAGTCTGGTCCATATGTGAGGCCGGGTCAGAAGAGGGATATTGCAGTGGAACCGCGTGAAGATCAGGCAAGGGGTGGTAAACAGCCCTGCCAGAAGAAATGGTAGACATCCAAGGCTTCAGGGACCGACCTACGGAGGGGTCCCTGGCTAAAG
>JAYMSV010002921.1:0-10462 GCA_036897745.1 Erodium moschatum | reverse complement strand
ACATAGCCTATTTATAGGCAATTGTTTACAATATAATAATACTAACACTTACCTATCATGTACATTAAATGATAGGATAAGATGACATGAAGTTGTTTCAGTCTCGAGCCTCACAAGCAAGTGGGATGGTGCAGGGGCGGAACCAGAGGGGTGAAGGGGGTTCCATGGAACACCCTGGATATATTGACAAGTGGCTCAGTGGTTAAAGGTTTCATCGTATTTTTGTTTATCCTGGGATCGATTCCTCTCTGGAACACCCTCGTTTTTATTGGTAATTTTTAATCTGGGCTCTTTAGGGTTCGTATCTGATTTATTTACTTTATTGGGCTTTAGCTATTTGTTTTACTTAGTGTTCGGGCTGGACTCTTTAGGTTTACATACAAATTATATACCTTCTACACAAAAAGCTAACAAGCTCCATCAGTACTTTTTTTTTCAGTACTGAAATTCTATCCGTAAAACCAGGCTTGTATCAGCTCAATGTAAACACTAACATGTTTTAGTCACACTGGACTTCAATCATGCTTTAGGGATTAAATAAATAATAAAAGGTTGACTAATGATTTACATTTCTTATGTGTTTCAAAGTGATTTAAATTTCTTATGCGTTTCAAAGGTTCCAATTTGTTCTTTCATGACAAACCACCATTATTTTGCCAACAATATTACATTAACAACATAAAAGAGGAGATAAGTAATCATATAATTGTACAATGAAAGGTAAGGGTACTTTTATCATTTATTGTTTTTAAAAAATAAAGTAAATTTTTTTAAAAGTGAAAATTTTTTGAACTCAATAAAATTATAAGAGAAATATGTTGAGATCGGTGTATTTTTGTGAAATTATCCATAAAACAATAATTAGACACGTTAAATATTGTATTATAAATATTTTTATTCAATTTAATACCTTTTTTAATATGAAATTTTGTTTCTTATTTCACAAAAAAATTTCCGCTTTGATAGGAGGAGAAAATAACTATGTTTGAAGTAGAGAACGCGTATAGAGATTAGAGAGCCATATACATAGACATGGAGACCAATTCATGTGACTAATTAAAAAAATATATTTTCCTAATATACTTTATGTAAATTATATATCAATGGTGAGGATTTACATACGATTATTGAACGAACAACACAAATAAATATAGTTCTCATACGAGTGCAGTTTCTATTTATTTTTTTTCCTATATTTAATAATTGTCGACGGAACATCCTAAACTATATTCCTGGTTCCGCCCCTGGGATGTTGGGCCACCGTTTACAACAGATGCTATATTTTATGCTTTCTTATATAGCGAATCAAACACTTGGACTTGGATCCATAAGAAAGTTCCAAGTATCAGTAACGGTGTACTTGTATGTATTAAATTTTCCTGGGTTAATCTTTATGATTGTGTTGCCGGTATTAAAGTTTCAGAGGAAACCTCAAATAATATGTCAAATGATTTTTTTTAGTTGAAACTTGAAACGTGTTACTCTCACTTTTTTTTCTTCCTAAAACATACTTATTCTCTTCGTTTATTATCATAAAACAACAATTTCCCTTAACTTTAGTAGATTTCCATGGAAATCCAAAAACTTAATAATTTTTTTTCATTAATTTCCATACATACCCAAACTACCCTCTCCAAACCCGAAACCCCAGACTACCCCTTCTTCCCCCAACCTCCGAACCCTACATCCCACTTTACTAACTCGGGTAAGTCTTAAGAATTTTCATAGCTATCATATGTGTGTATAAGTTGAAACCTCATAAACAACAACTTTAGCTTACATATCAAAGGCTTTTATTGCAACCTTAAGCTTTCAATCATTCAATGGAAACCCGCAACCCATAAACCAACCTAGAAAATACCCATATCAAAACAAAAACTAAAACCGCATCAGTCAACCACCAACATGTCAAAACCCCAAATAAAACATCCTGGAAAGAAAATTGGCGGCCGGACAACAATGATTTTTGAATTTGTTTTAATGGAGAATTGAGTTGCATTTGTTTGAGAATTTAATGATTTTTGAGCGAAAACATAAAACTTCATTAATAGATCAGAAACAGTACATGTAGTGAATTCCTAGAGGTCCGAATAAGACCCTGAGATAAATTTTGACCGATCGGAACGGTCTTTTGAAGGGTATAAAAACCACTAGAGATGATTGTTTACTAATGGTAAACGAAATGTATAAATATGTTTTTGAAAAACAAAATGAAGATACCGGTATGTTAATAAAGGTCGTCCGAGAACATATTGCTGAGATTTTTATGTATTTGTTTGGGTCTTCATTTCCAAATGAAAGCCCAAAATAGGCCCAAATCTGAAAAAGTCCGAATCACCTTGTCCTCTATCTTTGACTGACTGTGTTTCTCTTTGCTCCGCCACACTTCACTGCGTCCCATTTTTCTGCAATAACACTTCTTCTCCATCTCCTTCTCCTTCCTATGATCGATCTCCTATGAGTGCTCACATGAGTTCTCGATCTCTGCCCCTTCTACTTCTCTTCCTTCTCTCCCTTTCCCTGAGCTCCCTCCTCGTCTCTTCATGGAAGAAGGACGAGTTCAGGAACTGTAACCAGACTCCTTTCTGCAAGCGCGCCCGCTCCCGGAAACCCGGATCCTGCTCTCTCGCAGCCCACGATGTCTCCATCTCCGACGGATACCTCACCGCCAAGCTCCTCCCCGTCAATCCCTCCGACGGCGAGGATCAGATCAACCCTCTGATTCTCACTCTCTCGGTTTACCAAGATGGGATCCTCCGCCTCAAGATCGACGAGGACCCTTCCCTGGGCCCGCCCAAGAAGCGATTTGAAGTCCCCGACGTCGTCGTTCCCGAATTCGTCTCACAAAAGCTCTGGTTGCAGCGCTTATCCACGGAGACGATCGGCGCCGATGCTTCCCCATCGTCAGTTGTTTACCTCTCCGACGGCTACGAGGCGGTTCTCCGGCACAACCCGTTCGAGATTTTTGTGCGGGAGAAAGGAGGAGATCGCGTTCTGTCGATGAACTCGCATGGGCTGTTCGATTTCGAGCAATTGAGGACCAAAAAGGAAGGGGACGACTGGGAGGAGAAGTTCCGTGGGCACACTGATACGAGGCCTTACGGTCCGCAGTCGATTAGCTTCGATGTGTCCTTCTATGGAGCCGATTTCGTGTACGGTATACCTGAACACGCGACCAGTCTTGCTCTGAAGCCCACCAAGGGACCTGGAGTTGAGGATTCGGAGCCTTACAGGCTTTTCAACCTCGATGTTTTCGAGTATGTTCATGATTCTCCTTTTGGGATTTACGGAGCCATCCCATTCATGCTCTCGCACGGCAAGGCTAGAGGAACTTCTGGGTTTTTCTGGTTGAATGCAGCTGAAATGCAAATTGATGTTCTTGCTTCAGGGTGGGATGCAGAATCTGAAATTTCTCTGCCATCTTCTCGGAACAGGATTGACACCTTATGGATGAGCGAGGCAGGTATTGTGGACACTTTCTTTTTCATTGGTCCAGGGCCAAAAGATGTGGTTAGGCAGTACACTAGTGTGACCGGCAAGCCATCCATGCCACAGCTTTTTGCTACAGCTTATCACCAATGCAGGTGGAATTATAGAGATGAAGAGGATGTTAAGCAAGTTGATTCAAAGTTTGATGAGCATGACATTCCTTATGATGTTTTGTGGCTTGATATCGAGCATACTGATGGGAAGAAGTATTTCACATGGGATAAAGTACTTTTCCCTAACCCTGAGGAGATGCAGAAGAAGTTAGCAGCAAAGGGTAGACACATGGTCACCATTGTGGATCCTCATATTAAGCGAGATGAATCATATTATGTGCACAAGGAGGCCTCACAAAATGGACATTATGTTAAAGATGCCACTGGCAAGGATTTTGATGGGTGGTGCTGGCCTGGTTCATCGTCTTACTTAGATATGGTGAACCCAGAGATCAGGTCGTGGTGGGCCGAGAAGTTCTCTTATGAGAATTATGTTGGTTCTACTCCTTCATTGTATATTTGGAATGATATGAATGAGCCTTCCGTCTTTAATGGTCCTGAGGTATGCTAATTACTGTTTCCTTTCTGTGTTGCTCCCTGCTTTCACTGATACGAAATACTTATTGCTTAGTTTTTTATATTATTATTTAACTTTTATTAGATGCTGTCTCGTGATGCATCTTGCAGTTTCATTAGTAGCATGCAAAATGATTCTTTTATCATTACGTGTTAATTAGTAAATGACATACTTAGTGATGAACGGACTTTACATATATTAGTGAGTAGAAGGCTAAAATTTGTTACTCATTACTGGCTGGTCAAACGCATGCCTCAAATGGTCCATGTACTATTAAAGATACAGTTTTATTTTATGAAACATCAAAGACGTAGGATCTTTCAGGGGATGAGTAGATCTGTTGATAGTATTATAGTTAAGATTAACGGGGAGGTGGACATTATTATAAAGGATAGGAAACACTTTTGTAAAATGGCCTCCGAGAAGTAATTGAGAGAGCTTGGAGTGAAGTAAGGTTGGGGGTAGGGGTGTCTTGTTTGCTTGCTGTCTGTTTGAGGCATTTTTGTTTTTGATTTGGAATGATATTTGCGGGTTCTTAAAAAACATTAGAACAGTCTAACCATTTGAACTCCTCATTCCAGGTGATCTGCAAGTCCTTTATATGTTAATGTTCTGTTTTTATGCAATTATGATTCAAGACCTCTTGTTTAGCAAATGGCCGCGCTTCAGAATATTTAGTGCTGATTGTAGTGGTTTAGTAATAAACAGAACAAATATATACTATAAGAAACAGCAGTAACATTCTATAAATTCTATGAGCTTTCAACATCATGATGTATTGGATTTGTTCTTCTATAACAAAACTATGCTTATAATAGTCAATTAATTTTTTGTTGATTCGTTGAAGGCGGATGGCAAGATTTCATTTTTAAGAACTTCAAGTTGTATGCATGATCTATTTTCCAATTGCTTAGTGTCTTTAAATAATATAGTTACTTCATTATTTACTCTCACCAGGTGACCATGCCTAGAGATGCTTTACATTATGGAGGCGTGGAACACCGAGAGTTGCATAACGCCTATGGATACTACTTTCACATGGGTACAGCAGATGGGTTAATAAAGCGCAGTAATGGAAAGGATAGGCCTTTTGTCTTATCAAGAGCGGTCTTCGCTGGTAGTCAAAGGTATGGAGCTGTTTGGACTGGAGATAATACCGCTGAATGGGATCACCTTAGGGTTTCAGTTCCAATGGTATTAACACTTGGGATTACTGCCATAACATTCTCTGGTAGGGTGCTATCCATTCTTCATATAAATTGCAAAATTGGTCTATAAAAAGTATAGCAAAATAAATATCAAAGCGCTTTGGTGATAACTACAGGTGCTGATGTTGGTGGATTCTTTGGCAACCCTGACACTGAGTTGTTAGTTCGCTGGTATCAATTGGGTGCTTACTATCCTTTTTTCAGGGGTCATGCTCATCATGACACAAAAAGAAGGGAACCATGGTTATTTGGGTAAGAAATCTTTTATCATACTAGTAACCCTACACTATTTTTAGGTTGTTCGGTTCTTTCTCATGAGATCTGTTGTCATTGAATTGTTGGTTTTTATCTAAACCACAGAGAGCGGAATACACAACTGTTGAGGGAGGCCATACGTGTTCGTTATATGTTGTTGCCGTACTACTACACATTATTTAGAGAGGCAAACACCACTGGCAATCCAGTTGTTCGCCCTCTGTGGATGGAGTTCCCTTCTGATGAAGCTACTTTCAGCAATGATGAAGCTTTCATGGTTGGAAACAGTATATTGGTTCAGGGGATTTACACTGAGGTGCTGCTGTAATCATGTTAATGTTTGTTTGTTTGTATATGGGTAAATTCCATCTCACTACCCGAAACTTTTCATATTCCATTTCCACTACCATAATTTTTTTTCCTCTCCTCACTACCCTAAAATTGAGATTTTGGCACTTTAGTACATTCCGTTGATTTTCTGTCTATTTTTGGATGGAAAATGACCATTTTGGACGGAAAATGACCATTTTTTGACAGAAAATAGACAGAATATTAACGGTAGGTACTAAAGTACCAAAATCTCAATTTTAGGGTAGTGAGGTGAGAATTTTTTTTAGGGTAGTGGAACTGGAATATGAAAAGTTTAGGGCAGTGAGATGGAATTTACCCTTTGTATATTTATGCCAGTTTCACCTCTTTCTCTGTCATCTTGATATTTGGAACATGACATGTATTCATATATGTTCCATTTTACTCTTACTTTACAGCGAGCAAAACATGTTTCTGTTTATTTGCCTGGGAAGGAATCTTGGTATGATATGAAGACTGGAATTACTTACAAGGGAGGTAAGACACACAAATTGGAAGCCTCTGAAGAGAGCATTCCTGCTTTCCAGAGGGCTGGAACCATCATCCCAAGAAAAGATCGTTTCCGTCGGAGCTCTACTCAGATGGTGAATGATCCTTATACACTGGTATGTAATGATGAACTTACTCCTCCATGCATATTATTGAAAGCAAACTCAACATCATCATAGATCTGGAAATATGTATGTCTGTGTGGTCAAAAATCAATTTTTTTTATTGAATTCCTCATGGGAGTTTCCCCACAATTATGTACTTATTTTGTGCTAATATGCTGTTTGAGGTTGTCAATTTGAAACCTCTAAAAGAAGCTGGAAGCTATTTGATTAAAATTAGAAAGTGGGGTGTAGTGTATACTATAAAAGTTAGGCTTTCTACGTTGGTAGAAGTACATGCTACTTTCTCTCAAGTGCTAGGCAGTGTGCACTCTGATTCCTTGGTTCAGATTCCTTACCCAGTTACTAAAGTTCGGTCTATATTTTTGACCTTTGAAGCATGGTGACAAACTTATTTTCTGAGTTGGGTATTTCCTAACTACATGCAGCTCTATTTCCTAGTCATGTTGGATTTGAAGTCAAAAGAAGTAATTTACATCATCACCGGTATCACTTGGTACTATCATGATTATAGTTTCACAATTATATTGCTTCTATGACTCATTTCAGTTATTATCTTCCTTTCCTCTTCTATAATGGTTTCATGGATGAAATATAGTTAGATGCGTTAGCTGCTTCTTTCGTTCAAATTATTCCTTGCAATTTATATTAATTAGAATGACATCTGGAAGTGGGTTGATTACACATGACTTACAACTTTTCTCCATCTTGAAGTCACTGTAGTGCTCATAGATAGTACCAAGCTATTTTAGATTTTAACATTATCATATTTAAATCTAAAACATCTGATTTTCCTCTCTTGCTATAATAGGTTATAGCGCTCAACAGTAAACAAGAAGCTGAAGGTGAACTCTACATAGATGATGGCAAGAGTTTTGCGTTCGGGAAAGGGGCCTATATCCATCGCCGTTTTGTATTCTCTAATGGCAAGCTTACATCTTCAAACATTGGGCCCGCTTCCTCAGACAAAACTCAGTTTTCTACAGACTGTGCTATTGAGAGGATTATACTGCTTGGACTGTCCACTGGTCCCAAAAGAGCCCTTATTGAACCGGCAAACAAAAATGCAGAAGTTGAACTAGGACCTCTTCGCCTTCAAGCAGCCCAAAGCCCTACTTTCTTAACCATCCGCAGTCCCAATGTCCGGATATCAGATGATTGGACGATAGAACTTATGTAAGAACCTGCAAGTTTCTCATTTTATTATGCAGTAGGTTCGAAGTTAAAAATGATGTTGGTAGAGGATATCACAAACCATAGAATTCGATTTGTTTCTTCTGGTTGGTAGTTGAGAAGATTTTGTGCGCATATATAAATTTGAGGACCAGTCTGTGAAATTGAACAGATGCAGAGCAATCTTCTGTTTGTTGCTTGAATGCAAAGTGCAACAGAATGTTGAACATCTGATTATTGGTGGTTGCTATTTGTCCAATGCTGTGTGAACCTTCACAAATAACAGGTGATTACAAGGTTGTGGCTGTGGCTAGTGTTGGTAGCAAAGTGAAGCAATTGTTTTTTGTATGGGTTATACATTTGGCTGAATAGAAGATAATCTAGACCCAACTCATTTCATTGAAAGTTCAGGGAAGAGAAATGAGATATGGGTTGTGCTGTGTAGCTATCTGAAAGTCCCTCCCAGCCCCCTATACTGTTCTTGTGACTTGAATCTGAGCATTAGATTGAGAATTCAAGCACTCGATCACTTGCCGAGTTATTTTTAAAAGGGGTAATTGAAAAAACTTACGGTGAACTATTTTTTTGTTGTAGAAACTCAATATGAATTATTTTCCGTCAAAAAATCGGTTATCTTTAATGAAATTCAGTAACGCAACAATCACATGACATGAACCTTTTTTTTTTGAAAATGACAGCACCATTTGCATTATATGTGTTTAGTTATGTGTAACCCTCATACGTATTTTGTAATTTAGAACTCTTATGTATGCACTTTTACGGGGGTACTTACGAATTTTTGCAAAAAAAACACGAACTCTGTTAGTGGATTTACAGACAAAAAATAAATTACCATAAATTTTAACAATGAAAATATAGTTCACCGTAATTCGCATATCTGACCGCACAACATTGCAACAACACTGTTGATGAGCATGGGGCCTGCAAGCCTCAATACTCACACTCACATAGTCTCATCACACCTGGTCTGGAACTTGGAGAATGTGTGTGTGCAGGTGTTGCATTTAAGTGACAAGATTGTGAACTTTGTCATGAATTAAGACATGAAGGTAAAAAACAAAAAAAAATAAAGTTTCATTACAAAGATAATATATGTTTAGGTGTTACAATAATGTGACAGATAAACCAGAATCAATCCAATAATCAAATCAGTCAAACCATAAGGGCTAGAGTTGATGTCTGTAGAGATGAGGAAGAACAACCGATTTTGTTCTTTAATTTGGCAAAAAGCATATCAAGAAAAGTGCATTCTTGTAGATTTTCCTCATCCTTATGGACTCAGATCTTAGACATCTAATCTAATTATAAAATCACATGTTCTCTGAACTTAACCTCAAAACTGAGAAAGTAAGATAGACATGATCCTTAACAACTTTTCATGGAGGCAGGCCAAATGTCAAATTTTTATATTTTTTAATATGAAAATAGATTTTTCCCAGCTGATGTGGCAGCCTCATGTGCTTCCTCCACACCGCACCAATCAACAAAGTCATGCAAATATTCATTGAAAAGAAAGAAAGAGCATGCTTAAATGGTGAGATTGTGATCTAATTACAGATCTTTTTAGTTTATTCTTGCCCTTTACTTATTAGCTACTTTGAACAAAGTGACAAAATAATCCAAATTATCACATGGATTAAGAAAAAAATAAACTTTACACCTTTGATTTAATTTAGATGTGGTCTTGAATTTGAGTTCCTAAAAATGCAATTCCGCATTAGTTCTAATTTTATAACAACTCAAAGGGTGTCATCAGGATCATATTTAAAATATTTAAAAATATATTGAAAGTGGAATTATCATTTGTGTTTGCAAAAATGTTAGCACTACTTGTCTTCAAAGAAAATTGTAATTAGAAATCTTCTATTATGTTATCTATGGTATTGGATTAGAAATTGTCAGAGTGAAGTCGGAAAGTGTAATTTACAAAATACATGTATGTGGGCATAAAATTCTATGGATTTTGTTTTGTTTTAACAGGCTGATTTTATCATATCCTTATGCCTCCATGTTAAAAATATGTTTTAGAAATCCCTTTGGTGCTCCTTTTTCCCGAAAAGCCAATTTTCCCGAACACGTTACCATCATTTTATTTTCTTATTTCATGAAAATGTTATAACCCTAACAATTGAGATATAGCCCGGGATCCCGTTTCCTTTTTTGATCAGCAAATAGGATTAACATCCTTTCCTTTGGGAACAAAAGAAAGGACGAGGGAACGGGACCCTCGGTTATATTACAGAGAAGCATCAAAAGCAAAAGAAGGAAAGAGGGTCTAACACAAACCTATACCCAGATTTGTCTAACATGAAGCATTTACTAAGAAACAATAAACAAAGTACGGTTTGAAACCGAGATTTACCAAACATGAAGAACAAGTAAACAACAAGAAAAGGGGCTTTAGGCCCGTTGAAAACAGGTTTTCCGGCACACTAGGCTAAGAAACAAACTTCTAAAGCAACATCTAGAAGTTACACGACAACAGGAGATTCTTACAATTACGCAAGGCCAAGGGTCTGAATACCCTTTCGGGTGGTTGTCTTGACTTGCAAGGTGGTGACCCGAATCATCCCAAGGAACATGACCCGTCCAGATAGGGCCACAACCAGATTGGGAGGCCGGGAAGACTCGTTCGTTTCTGGACTCAATGAGTTTCCATCCCTCATTGGTCCCCGACCCCCGAGGGTCAGGGTCCTCATCGATACTATAGGGGATAAATCGATGGGCAGAGATCCCCTGTGCCTGGCGGTGCAGATAGTTACGGGT
>JAYMSV010002920.1:0-10464 GCA_036897745.1 Erodium moschatum | reverse complement strand
GTCTCGGCTCCAAAACCCAGTCGTCGGTCAGTTCATACGCCGGCGTCCTGACGTCGAGACCTTCCTCGGCGTCCGATCTGAACCATCTCGCCGGCGCTGCGTCGAGTTCGGGTCCGGAGGTCGCGTCCGCTCTGCCATTTCTCTCTAGCCGCCGATCCAACACACATGATGTGGTTTTGTTCACTTTCTCACACTGAAGATGTAAGGTAGGGTTTAGGTAGGGCTTCGGCAATGACAAAGGATGGGAAGGGATGGGCTTTAGTTGGTGGGCTCAAGTACATCAAAGGAGGAGTGGCCCAAGAAGGACAAAGGCTTGGCAAATGGGTCTCCACCCATATGATTTCTTTAATGATGGTAAGAGGTCCAAGAATTTAATAATTTCCCACATCGTTATCGAAATTTTCCACGTTCCGACACACTGACCGGCTTCGATCGGGGCGGTCTTTACATTTTCATGAAACGATTCTATAACATAATGCCCATCTTTTTCTCCTATGAAAATCTTCAAGTCACGTTCGAAATTCAAGAAATCAATTACAGTAGCACCAACATTTCGACTCCCTCCAACTCGCTGGCTCAGTAATTTATATGCTCGGACTGGCCCTATATCAACCCTGTAATTATCTAGTATCCACTGTTTATGGGAAGTAGTTACATTTCGATTCCCACGTATAAATTCCAAGTCTTCAACCCCAAAGAACCCATGATTGTGCTCCTCATTGAATCCACTGGTTACAAATTGCGTTCCAGCAACAAAAGTTAGACTCACCCTTGCTTTACATCCAGTCCGTCCGGAAACCCTTTGTTTTCTAGTTTTTTCACTATTGTTCATTGATATTTCTTTTCGCTTATGATGACCTTCTTTGAAACATAATACATATTGGAATGTAACATCTCCTTGCCTTCTTTTCTTTGTTCCCATTCGTGATGTAAAACCACATCTAATAGCATAATCTTTGTAAAACTTGATTCCTTCTTCAAGTCTGTCGAATAGTTGGCCTACATAAGGCTTATGCTCGGTATTGCATTCAGGGATGTAAAGTGTTTCTTTTGTTGGTCTTATATCATCCTCGTACTCATTTTCTTCTTCTGAAGTTTCTGAACTGTATATACATAAAACATTGAAACTTGTTATTAATATTTTTGAAACATTATATAAATATATTGTAAGTTCACAGTAAGCAATTCAAGATTTATTTTGTTATTTATTTATAAATTGGTAATGCGTCCAAAAAAGTGAATGCAACATGTAACTATTTATTTTGAATTAATATAGCACAAACTAGGAAAAATCTCATTGTAATAATTTATCACAAATTATGAACAGTTTGAATGAAACATTATTATGTGATTGTATTCAAGGAAGTGTGTTGCTAATATTTACAGTTAGTATAACAAAAGTTATGATGTAAATATGAAACATTTTTTTTGTAATTTGGTTTTGATTCATAGCGAGTAAACGAGACATGTAATAATTGTTTTTGAAACATATTTTGTGATAATTAGTATGTTTCTTTTTGAAAAATTATTTCTTAATTGGAGATAACGATTGAAAAAAATGAAATTTACTAAGTAATTCAGGAAAAAGTTATAAACATCATTCAATACAACAGTAGTGTGAAATTTATTCTTGTAATTTATGATTAGAGTCTATTATATGAATTTAACTTATAGTTTCCCATATTCTGTTTTATTCTAAACTATTGTTTCACTTTTATAATTTTGAAACATTAATGTATTATCAATTATCATATTTGTTGTATATCTACATTCATCATCAGATTAGTACAACATGTGATTTCATTGGTTTATGCTTCATTATATCGTCATCTCGATTTAAGCTTGCAGTATGATACATGCTTCATTGTATCCGACTTAGCCCATGATCTTATCTATGTTTTCCTTTAAGTATCAAAACATAAATGAAGTTGGCATGTTTTTTATAATTCATTGTCTTCTTCCTATATTCTCTTTCATTTATATTTCTCTATAATCTCTTGATTACACCGCCTTCATTGACATTCCCCACACATTACCTACATATTCCCAACACAATCACATTACTGGTATCAGTCTACCTATCCAGGCTACTATGGCTACCTCAGACTCTTCCAAGCTCATCCAAGACGAGCTCGCTACCACCAACACTGAGGTCCTTCTCATCAATGATTTTGTAGCAAATTTACAAGAAAAGATATCAGACGTTACCAAGTTATTGCAAGCCTTGGTCAACAAGATCCCGGACTCCCCTCAACATCATTACTCCTCTGTTCCACCTTCACCGGTTGGTGGTCCTTTTTCGATGACCCCGGTAGATCAACTCTCTATTTTGGGTGCTCCACCGGACCTAGGACCAGATCCTCCTGGTAAGCGTGGCGACAAAGCCTAACATCCACCATGGTTCGATGGCGCCGATTTCCTGGGCTGGGAGTTGAAATTCATCCACCGTTTTATTGTCGAGGATGTGCTAGAATCCGAAAGGGTACACGAAGCTATGCTAGGCTTCGAGGAGGCTGCCTTGCGCCAACATCTGCACTACAACAAGCAACTTACCTCTAGAGGCATAACATAGGTATCTTGGCCAGAGTACTTAGAGGCCTTGCACCAACATTTAACTGATGGTGATTATACCAACTATATGTCGAAGATAGCACACTTCCATCAAGAGGGGATATTTGAGAGCTATTTTCAGAATTTTCAGGGTATTGTGACACAATTTAATCTTTCTAAAGGGCATACTTTCTATGTTTTTCAGCCATATTCGTCTTTCTCAACCATCTTCATCCGGACATCGAAGACGCAATGCGTATGCACTTCCTAAAGGATCTGAATCAGGCCCTCACCATCGCCAAACGTTTGGAGAAGAAAGGCTCCGCCTTTCCACGACCTTCTCCTTCATTCGTCCCATTCTGAAAACTCCAAGGTCCTTTCTTTCGCCAACATCAGACTTCGACACTCGTAAAACACCAACCATTGCCAGTTGCTAAGCCCTTCTTTCTGTACACCAAAACTTCCATTCCTCCTACTACTGCCCAACGATAGTTGAGAGACGATCGATTTCGGAAGGGACTATGTGTATGGTGTGGAGAAAATTTTCTAAGGAGCATAGGTGCACCAAATCCCAACTGTTTCAATTGCTGGTTGCGACTGACTCGGTAACTCAATCAGATGGTGATGTCTTTGTCAACTCTATGTCGTCCCTTGATCTGATCGTGGAAGGGGAAGGACAAGTTCAGGTGAATGAGCCTCAAATTTCTTTACATGCTCTCTATGGTTTATCAGGATTTCATACCATGACCATTCTTGGTCGAATCAAAAACTCTCCCATAACGGTTATGGTCGATTCTGGTAGTACGCACAACTTCATTAATGGGTCTACAATTCGATCATTGGGTTTCCCAACTGTTGAAATGGGCAACGTCAAAGTGGTGGTTGCAAACATCGATGTTCTCTCCACAGGAGCCTGTTGCAAGAAACTATATTGGGAGATGCAACAACTGCCTTTCTAGTCAGATTTCTTGGTCCTCTCCGTTCAAGGTTGCGACCTCATTTTGGGAGTCCAATGGTTGATCACTCTAGGCCGGTACTCTTGGACTTCTCTCGTCTCACGATGGATTTCCCACTCCATGATCAATGGATCCGGTTGTTAGGTGTTCCTCTGCGAGAAATTTCGTGGGCTATACGCAATTAGTGAAATTGACTATATGGTCGTGATTCTTCTGCATCGGTCTTTAATTATGCCCATATTGAGGGTTTGTCCTCACAACCTATTCCCTCGGCCCAAGGATAAAATTAACTTCCAACTAAGATCCTTGCTCTGTTATTGAAATTTCAGCGTCTCTTTGCAAATCCTTGTGGTCTACCTCTTCTCAAGACTCACGACCACCAAATCCATCTTCTTTCAAAGGCACATGCAATCAAAATACGGCCATACAAGTATCCATCTCTCCAAAAGATTAAACTTGAGCGTCTTATTGAAGAAATGTGTGAAACTTGGATTATTCGACCAAGCACAAGTGAATTTTCCTTCCCGATTATATCGATCAAGTAGCGGGAAATAGATATATCACATCAATTCTTGCTTTGGTGTTACCAGACTTCTCGATTACTTTTGCACTGAAAATGGATCCATCTAGCACGGTTGTGAGAGCAATCCTTAATCAACTTGGACGTCCTACAACCTTCTTCATCAAAGCCTTGGGCTTTCGCTAAAGATCCTTATCTGTGTATGAAAATGAAATGATGATAGTTCTATGGGCGACCAAACACTGGAATTCCTATCTCATGGACAGACATTTTGTTACAAAAACGGAACATCAAAGATTGGTCTTTTTGCTTAATCAACGAGATTCAACTCCAACGCAACTCTAATGGGTAATCCATATGATGGGCTATGATTTCGAGATCCATTTCGGTCTGGTATCTCTAATGTAGTTGCATATGCTCTCTCATGAAAGTTCGAATCGGATCTTCCTGCCCGACAAAGAAATGGGTGTCTATGTTCTAGTGATTAATTCACTCTCTTCTGATTTATTGGAGCGCATCCACGGGTCTTGGACCGAGGATCCCCAACTCTAGTCCACGATCACTATGCTGCAACAAAATCGATATGCTCCTTGTAGATTTACCTGGGATAACAACCAACTATTTCGACGTGAAAAATTAGTCATGGGGAGGGACTTGACCTTGCGGAAGGAATTGATCACATGCTTTGATGCTAGCACCATTAGGGGACACTCAGGTATTCAGGCTATATACAAACCCCTTGCCTTACACTTTTATTGAAGAAGGATAAAGGCTGATATTGTTTATGCTATTGTTTTTTGTGAGGTCTGCCATGCTAATAAATCTGATTTGGCATCATCACAGAGAGTTCAAGACTGTTACTACCACTACCCATTTTGTAGGATGTATGGCGCGACATATCGGCGGACTTCATCAAATGATTGCCAAAATCAAAGGGCTTTGAAGTCAATCTTGTTGTTGTTGATCGCTTGAGCAAATCAGCGCATTTTATTGCGTTAAAACACATATTCACTGCATTCACTATTTCCCATTCCTCGATCCAGATTACTCCCAGTGAAGTATTGTACGGGCAGCCACCATCCACACAATTGCCTTATCTTACCGGCACCTCACCCTGGATCTTGTTGATTGCAACCTCACTGCCCGAGAGGAGGCTCTGCGTTTGCTCAAATTTCATCTCAAGAGATCACAGTCTCGTATGAAATCGCAAGACAATAAAAAGAGATCGGATCGGAGCTTTTAGGTGGGGGATTGGGCTTACATGAAGCTTCAATCGTATAGACAAGGCACCATTGTCTGTCTCACCTCTCAGAAGCGCTCTCCCAAGTTTTCAGACCTTTTAAGGTGTTGACGAAGGTTGGCCTCGTTGCTTATACGTTGGAGTTACCTACTTCCTCCCGAATCCCCCCAACATTTCATGTGTCGCAGTTCAAGCGACACATTTTCCCCGTGGTCGTGCATGCAACACTACCAAAGCTTTCATCTGATAGTGTCATCGCCCGTGTTCCAGTGCGTGTCTTGGATCTCGAATGGTCAAACGCGGAAACACATCAGCCACACAACTCCTCATCCAATGGTATGACTCGAGCCAATAAGAAGCATCATGGAAGTTTTCATTTGATCTGCAGTCCAAATTTCCAAGTTTTGACTACTCTTCATGAGGATATGAAGTTCTAAGGGAGGGCAATGATGTGGATCTTTTGGGCCATATCAATGTCTAAAATTGATGTTGTTTTCTGGGCTTCCAATCCGGCCTAGCCCATGACCTTGTCTATGTTTTCCTTTAAGTACTAGAATAGAAATGAAGTTGGTATGTTTATAATAATTTATTCCTAACCCTAATCTCTTGGATCTACCCCTTCCATTGACATTCCCTATATGTTCCTTACACAATCACATCATGATCAACCGGTACTCCAAGTGTGGTGATTTCGTACCTCTGCGTCACCCCTACACATCATCATCAATAGTTGAGACCTTCATGGATTCAATTGTCAAACTCCATAGGCTGTCGTATACGACCATATCCGATAAAGATAAAGTCTTCATATGCTTGTTCTGGGGAGAATTGTTCAAATTAATGGGCACGAAGTTGAAGATGTCAACTGCGTACCACCCTCAACCGGACGGGGAAAACAAAACAGTTAAATCAGTGCTTTGAAACCTACCTGAGAGCAATGGTGTACCAAAAGCGTAAAGAATGGAGTAGATATGTAGGTTTAGCTGAATACTGGTACAATACCAATTGCTACACAATGCTCAAGCTAACACAATTTGAAGTGGTGTACAGCTATAGCCCATGTCGCTGAACTTGTCGCAGAAGAAATTCTCAGAAACAGAGTCTTCATAACACATATGCCGAAGGACAATCTAGTAAGCGCTCAAGAAATAATGAAGTTACATGCAAATAAAAGAGGACAGAACGACACTTCCAAATTGGAGATACTTTGGACCTCCGATTACAACCTTACCGGCAATCGTTAGTGGTCGTGAGAAAGAGTAAAAAACTACTGGCATGATACTTTGGACCATTTGAAGTACTCAAGAAAATAGTATTTGTTGCCTATAAGCTCAAGTTTCCGGAGAAAGCAAAGATCCACCCCGTATTTCATGTATCACTCCTCAAAAAACAGCTTGGAGAACGCCATAAAATCATAACCAGTTACCAAAAATGGGAGAAGATGGACAACTCAAGGTAAAGCCATTTAAGACCTTGAAGGTGCAACTCGTACATAAGTATAAGAAAGTTGTAGCAGAATATTTGGTTCAGTGGAATCCCTACTACGTGGAGGATGCGGCGTGCGAAAATGGTTCGACTTTCCGATGAAAATTTCTCAAGTTTCTGATCCAGGATTTGGTATCAAATCCTTTTGAAGGAGGGACCATTTTAGGGTCGTTAATGAAAGTGGGACGAAGTAAGGCATCAACATGGTCGGGACTCTAAGCCCATACGAGGTCATTAATCCAATCCGAACAAACGTCATCATATTCCTTCAAGGACACCAGCCTTCTCCGTGAGCGAGCTCGTGCTGAAGAAAATGAGTGTGTATAGTTGCAGACGTGGGATAACTGAAAAGAGATGTATAGGGACAAAGTACTATGTTGGTCCACCAGGTTTACGTTGGAGTATTTGTAATAGTTATTGGAAGTTATACTGGTATTATGTAAGAATTGGAGAAGTGAACTTGTAGCTAGGGTTCTGCTTGGAGCAAGCACAAACACACTCGGTAATTTCTATTCCATTTCGGTTCAATCAAAAATCCAGCAATTATATCTTAAACCTTACTTGTGCATTTTGAGATCTTAACATAACCCCTTAGTTCCAAAATTAAAATAAAACCCTACCTTTAGCAAACAGTGGCGTGAATGCCTGACTCGAGCTCACTTCCTCTTTGCTTTACGAATCAAATTCAACCTCTGACACAAATTTCAGAATCCCTTCCAATTATAACTAGCCGAACCTACACACGTCCTTTTCAAAAGCCACGAAACTTCCCGAAAAAACGTTGCATCATACGGAGCCTGTACCATCGGACTCAAAATCGACAAAGCAAAAACGAAGGCTCTTATCCTTCCAACACTGCATGACAAACTTAGGCCTGGTGATTTGTGGATCTTGCTAACCTTCATTATAGAGGTTTGTGTTTGAGCAAAGACTGAAGACGATGAGCTTTGAAATCAGAGGAAGATAGTGACTATGGGGCAAAAAGGAATAAAAGAGAACAAATAAGAGAGAAAAAGGTAATGGACAATTCGGTCATTTTTTGAAATCACATGACTTATTTTCCATCCAAAAAATAACAAAAAGATTATCGTGAAAATATTGAAAACTTAAGATATCATGAGGCGAAGTTTATAATAAGGTGTAGTTGGGTGGAAAAAGTATATAGAAAAGTGTAGTTAAGTATAATTTCCCCTTTCTTCTATCATTATAATTCCATTTAGTTACCAATAGTTTGGCATTTACGTCACGCCATAGTTTAATCTCCAGTTAGAATGCAGGTCGACTCATGGTGAATCAACAAGACGTTAACGAATAGCGATTTGTCCACATTTATGAGGTTGGTTAATCCCACATTGACAAGTATTATGAGTTTGTATATTTTTAGTTTTACAAATAAATATTGATTAATTTCAACATTTTCTTATACAAATCATAAATTCGCTTCTTTTTTATCCTTACGAACCATCTCTCAATATTGTTTGTTCGGATTTCAATACCAATGAGCAAGCAAAGTCTCTATTAACTCAATTGTAAACTAATATCAAACGCGATGCAAAAACAAAATGCATCAATGTATCAAGTGATATGCCACAACGTCAACAATTGTCTACGTGAAATCACCGTTTTGGAATGTTTTTTCTTTTCAAACTTTTCGTCGAGATATCTGGTACGAAATATATCAAACAATCTATTGAAAAGGATATTCGTCGGTTGTTGCAAATAGGCGAGCAACATGGCTTCCTCATTATTTTAGGAAGTATTGACTACACGTAGTGACGAGAAAATAGTATCTGGTCATATGACAAGGGAAATTCACACGTGATGGTCAAGAAGGTCCAACTGTCATGTTAAAAGTTGTTACATGGATATGATATACTTTTTTTCTATATGTAGTTGGGTCGAATAATGACATCAATAATATTATAAATGGAAGACATATAGTACATGCATTGTCAGATAATCATAAACTATTTGTTTAACAGTAAGAATAGATAAGAAAGATCATCAATAACTCTCACGAATATCATGTATGCTTGCATGATTGCATATTATGATAGTTGGGACGAACGTTTTACCTCTGATGACTATTTCCTCTTTGAGAATGATTGAGTCTCTGAGATTGGGAACGAGAGTTTTCCGTAGATCATACCCTGCTTTTAACGTAGTATGGGAAAACATATAATTTTATGATCGGCCAATGTACCTAAAGCTCATAACCGATTCGGTCAAATATATAGTACCAATTAGGAGGAGTTTAATATTATTTCATGTTTTCTATTGATTCAGTTTTTCACCGTTTCAAATATTTTTTTATTTCGTATGTGGTCTTATTCTAAATTATTTGATGTACATTATTTTTGATTTACACACCCATTGTTAATAAAAAAATAAAGACGAGAAATAACACACTTATAAGTTTAGTCATGAATTTATTAGTTAGAAACTTCTATTTTAAGTATTTTGACATAAAATATTGATTCAAAATTTAAGCATTAGCAAATTATAGTCTGTAACTTCAAAGAAAAGCAAAAAACCAACCTTTATCCGGAAAGAGAATGCAGATGCGGTTGACACGTAACGCTGTGGACGATGAGTGATTGCAAAAAGGAAAAATGACAGTAACTTGTTTCGGTTAAAGTTTATTAACGGGTGCGTTAATTACTACGCAGCAGCACAAATTACAAGTTAACTGACATTAGTACCAAAGGACCTAATTGAGAAAAGGATAAAAAGTCACACCCATGAACTAGAAATACCCAATTTTGTGGGGGTACTTATGCAAATGGCTTATTCTACTTGGCTCTGTCCGTGATGACGTCCATCCCCATCTCGGTTGGGTCCGTGGCCTGCACTTCATAGTGCACACCGTCCAGCGCCCGCTTCAGCCCCGCCTTCGTTGTTGCATATAACATTTTTGCCCTTACCCTGGCTTCCGCCGGAGACCTAAAATCCATTCATATGCAAGGTTAAAATGGTAATTTTGGGGATCGAGAACGTGACTATTTGTGAAGGGTGACAGACCATGCAATAAAGAAGATCTTGCTCTTCCGGCAATTGTCGACGGTGACGAAATCGAAGTCGAAGACGGCGAATCGACAGTCTTGGGAGGGCAGCGACTTGGTGAGGTCGTCGTATCCCTCCGAGGGGCCGCCAACCTTGTCGACGGTGACCAGCCTTGACCGGTCGTCGATCTTGAAGACTATGTACCGGTGCACTTTCTTCCACTTCAACTCCATGAATGAGTTCTTCGACTTCTCGTCAACCCACGTTCCCATCCTTGACTAATTGTTGATCCAAAACAATGTCAATCCTTAATCTAAGAGTCGAAATTAAAATTGAATGGAAAATAAGAATTAAAAGTAAATTCTGTACCATCTTGAAAGCCATTGCCATGTTTGGTTTGGTTTCTTGGTGAGACTTTGAGAAGTGAAACTAAGGTTCCGCTCTACAGAGTGTGTGTGTATATAGTTAGGAGAGAGTGAAGAACCAATAGAGCGAGGCCTTTATATAGGGATGTGGGTGATAGAAATGTCATTGAATTGGGTTTATTACAAAAAAGCCACACAGCCCATTTTCATTTACCAAGTATGTATAATGGAGTCTCCGATGTTATTAGCTTTTGTTTGTTTGTCTATGAGGTTACTACGGTTTGTGTTGTGGACATGGATTTAAAAGTCCCTGTCTGAAGGTGCCTAGGCATTGAAATGAGCTTT
>JAYMSV010002919.1:0-10466 GCA_036897745.1 Erodium moschatum | reverse complement strand
GGCCAAGGTAATTTTGGGTATTTTGAAGTTTATAGGTGTGGTGGCTGAAGTAAATCTATTGTTGAAGAGAGAAAGGTTGGTGGATTTGGGTTGTGTCCTTGAGCTTCTAGGTTCCTTTATTTGGGTGTGATAGTTTTGTGCTGCTTTAGATTTACTCTTGTGGCTGGAAGTTGCTGGTTTCGAACAATATCAGATATTCAGATTGACCATAGAATCTGAGTTGGCCTCGGGTTCAGAGGATTTGGAGCAAAGAGCTGCGCCCGCCTAGGGTTTGAATCAACTATCAAGCTACTAAATTTATGATCTATTGGGGACAATGGCTGCAGGAATGGATTTTTCTCCCACATTTAGGATATTAGAAGATGGTTACAAGAAAAAAAATGTTACAGCTACAGAAGAGGAGGGTTCAGAAAGCTTGGATAATGTGAAACGGCTGTCAAATCAGAAACCTCCTCGACACCTTTCTGTTGCACAGCATTGCATGAGCTCAAAAAAGCTTCTAGCTGCTGCTGAATTGGTAAGTTATACCCATATCATCACTATTTGCTTGTATGAAATTTTTTGGGTTGCTGCTATCAAGTATCAATTCTCAAAAGGCCTGTCTTTTATGCTGTTCTATCTGCAATTCAATATATTGTTATATAAAACTGTCTATGTTCATTGTGGGATTATGTAAACCGTGCAATTGCTGCAACTCACGATCATTATACACCTAGTTCATACCATGCAATTATTGCAACTCAGGGATCATTTTTATCTGATAAACCTAAATCCGAACCCAAACTTAGTATTCCATATAGTAATCAGTAGCTGAAAGTTAAACCATACATGTACAGGTTGAACATAATAGCTCACATTCTTTTTCTCGGCTTTTCCTGCCCCTATATAGCCATAGATCTTCAGTATCTGAATAAAATATAGTGCTACACTTATATCATCACCATGTTTATATGTAATCGATATCCACCTAACTCATTTATTATCATTCAGGAATTGAATGGTGGGGTTATTATCAGTAAATCAACTTCTGAGAGCAGGTATTTACCAGTGTTCCGATCAGGAAGTTGTGCTGAAAGAGGACCTAAACAGTTTATGGAGGATGAACACGTATGTATGGATGATCTTATTGAGCACCTAGGTCCACCTGCAGACCTCCCTTCTCCTGGAGCTTTCTATGGAGTGAGTACTTTTTGTTCCTACCTTCTTGGATACTTGCTGAATTGATGATTAATCTGTTTGTAGTGAATCAATTAGGGATCAAGAGAATCAATTAAAGATTGCTTCCTATTTGTTTGAGACCGTAGGACTTATAAATATGTAGACTCTGTAATGCAATAGATTCAAGAATTCCTTCGGGTTTTATATGGTAACAGAGATGGTTTGGGCCACTGATTCTGACCCAAACTCCCTGATCTCTTACAAAGTCTTTTCACTCGTGCATTTCTAATAAAACATGTTGACATCAAAATATTAGGAAAAAATGAAGTGTAGAACTCTGACCTTGGAAGTGGTTGATTTCAGTCAGTTGTACCCTATCAATACATTTTCCCTTGTGCAGATTTCTTTCTGCTGTTTCAGTATCAGCTGTTTATATTTCTCTTGATTCAGTTGAGAATAAACACTAGTATATAATGACTGGGCCTGTGAAGTAAATTATTTTATTTCTTGCCCAGGTATGTTCATGAAATGATATTTATTACTATATATGTGGTCAGGTCTTTGATGGTCATGGAGGTACAGACGCAGCATCATTTGTTAGAAATAATATCCTCCGTTTCATATTAGAGGACTCTCATTTTCCAGTTTGTGTGGAGAAGGCAATTAAGAGTGCATTCAAGAAAACTGATTACGCATTTGCTGATGCAAGCACACTTGATATCTCCTCGGGTACCACTGCTCTTACTGCCTTTATTTCTGGAAGGTAACTAAACCTTATAGAAGTTTCTGATCTTAAAAATTCTCGCTAGTTTGGAAGTATATTTGCACTTTGGTTCTGCTGACAGTTAAATCACATTGCTATTCGTTTGATTTAGACGTCTGTTGGCTAGAAGTTTCCTAGCATAAAGAATATCCATTAATGGATCTCTTCAGATGCTATGCTGGTACTTTAGATCATTGCCTTTATAATAAAATGAAGACTTGGGGAAATAAATAATAGAATGCCCATTAATTATTCTTTTTCTCATAATGAACTAAAGTTAAATTTGTTATGAGATAATTGGAGGTTCTTTTTCATCAGCAGCTTGATTGTAGTAATACTTTTATGCTTTTGCAGGAAATTGGTAGTTGCCAATGCGGGGGATTGTCGAGCAGTGGTTGGGAAGCGAGGTAGAGCAGTTGAGCTGTCTAAGGACCACAAACCCAATTGCACATCAGAGAAAATAAGAATAGAGAAACTTGGGGGAGTGATATATGATGGGTATCTGAATGGGCAGTTATCAGTGGCACGTGCCATTGGGGACTGGCACATGAAGGGCGCCAAAGGGTCTGCTTGCCCTTTAAGTGCAGAGCCAGAGTTGCGAGAGGTGGAGTTGACAGAGGAGGATGAGTTCTTGATAATGGGCTGTGACGGTCTATGGGATGTAATGAGCAGTCAGTGTGCCGTGACAATGGCGAGGAAAGAGCTGATGCTCCACAATGATCCAGAGAGATGCTCCAAAGAGCTAGTTAGGGAGGCACTCAAGCGCCACACTTGTGATAACTTAACTGTTATCGTCGTTTGTTTCTCAGCAGATCCTCCCCCTCGGATAGAGGTGCCTCAATCCCGAGTACGGAGGAGCATCTCTGCTGAAGGTCTCAATTTATTCAAGGGGGTATTGGACGCTTATCAATGATACACTCTCAAGCCCTGCACTCTATCTGCTTAGCTACAGATGTCTTCATAATTCAGGGATTTTTTTTTTTTTGTAGGATGTGATTCTTTGAGATTGATATCCTGTACATTTTAGATTAATTACGTTGTACTGATTGAAAGAATTCATTGTTCAATTTTTTCGAGTTGCAATAGAACTTTCTCAGTTTTTCATAATTCTTGATAGTACCATCATGTGAGCGATCGCAATAACATAATACCTAACAAAAATAGATTTAATCACGCCAAGTTCATATATGACAAAACATCCCTACAAGACTTGAATCTGCAACTGGTTGTGTTCAACAGGTTTGAACATGTGCTCAGCATGGAATGAGTTGAAACAAAATTTACGAACAGTATTTATCGTTCATATGTTAGCCTGAAACCGTTAAGGTAACTATATTTGCCATTGGCATACTCAGGAACAAAAAAGAAAAGGCTAAGAAACCATTTACCAGCAAGGCAGTAGCTAATCCGTCTCCACAAAAATACGAGTCAGAAAACACTTGCAAACTTCAGTGGGAGCAAAAAAGTGCAGAATTATGCCCGTTTTAAAGGAACCAAACTGGTAGCAAAAGGAAGCACCCTGGGACAATAAGAAATGGTTCCCAACTTCACAGCATGACAAACTTCTTCGATTTTATCTTCATCAACATTATACAGGTATACCCTATTTCCCACCTTCATCAACAGCAGCCCATCTTTAAAGGCCAAAGGATCCATCCACGGTTCCTCATCAGAGGTAACGCGACACTCCACTCTATGACGCAAATTGCAGAAGAACTTTGGATGTTCCTCTTCCATCTCCTCCAAAGATTTGAAATGCAGGAGTGCCCATTTGAACTCAAAGTAATCCTCAAGTAACCACACTTGCAACCCCTCTTCACTGGCCATGACATAGTGCAGTCGGCCTTTAGATTCTCCAATACATGCCTCAGGGACGCTCTTGAACTCCGCTGCAGGTATTGGTACCGAGATCAACCAAGATAGCTCTTCTTGTAAATTGAAAGTTAGGATTTCTTCCCCATCTGTCAGCCAGTGCAAGACACCTCCAACAAAAAGGCCTCTGTTCTTGTATATGTTACTATTGCACTGACAAATCTCCTTTGATTTTGTCCACAACCCAGTTTTGGAAGAATACACGTCAAACGAAAACTGAACATCCCCCTTGTCAGTTTCGAACTCCACAAGTCTTACTAGCTTGAAATTTGTAGAATCGTGAACAAGATCCTGCAGTGGGTCGAATGCCAATGCAATGTTGTCTTCTCTTTTCAGTGCAGTGCATCCCAGCTTGACCCAATCCTTGTTTGAGGGGTTGCAGATGTAGATTGCTGGATCCTTACAAGGGAAGCAACTCAGACAACAAATCAGTCCATTGCACGAGCCTAAGACCACAACATCTTGAGGAAGAAAATCAAAGGTCACAGGATGGACTTCAGCACTTTCCAACTCAACGGGAATGAAGCTAATGGCTTTGATATCTTCATCGCACCACTTGAACCTCTCCTGATAAAGGAACCCTGATATGGGTTCTGGTTTTTGCAACTGAACCTGTATAAAAGAGCGGTCAGAAATGAGGTGGTACCACTCCTTACACACACACTTCAAGCCAAGCAAACTCTTCGAAGGCAGTCGAGATAACACATCGAAGCAAATGTCACCGTTCAAGCGCCTATGTGGCCTCATTCCTGAAATGACGAGTTGACATATCAATAAGAAAGAAAGCAAAAACATCAAGAAGAAGGGCTCTAACTTCCCTAATGAGTGATGTGAGGGAACTACTGAGTCATACCAACATCTCAACTCTGAATTCTTTAACTTTTGTACGATGAAATATTAATAAGCACTGCAAAGATACAAAACGGTATCTAACCAGAAAAAAAGGCTAAAAAAAGCTTGCACGTTATGTGTGATTAGTCAAACTGCAAATTAGTTCAACATGAAATAATTGTTTGCATGTGCGCTTTGTACCCTACAAATAATCAACAGGGGAAAACACAGGGCAGCCCAACAAATACAGGTACCTTTTGCTCGAAGAAACCAAAAATGAACAATAGGCACATAAACACTACAGCTTTACACTATAGCTTAAACTGTCAAAGCCCAACCCAACCCTAAAGAAGATTTAGGTATTTATCAAGTGGCCAATACATCCACACACTTCCGATGTGGGACACACACTTTAACACTCCCCCTCACATGCAGGTCTTGCACGTGTCACATTTGGGCATCGAGTCAAAACCCGATACAACCCAAAAACTCAAGCTAATAGGTGGAGGCATCAATATGTTCATCAAGTGGCCAATGCATCCACACACACTTCTGATATGGGACACACACACACAAACAATACAACATTCATCAACACAAAAGTCTCAAAATTTACAACCACAGACTTAATATGATTGAACCCAAATGGAACAATGCACATTTCAATCAAATAACCTTACTATTATGGGTCAGAAGTGGAATCAAAATAAAATGAAGAAGCTTGCCTTCTGAAGTGGAAGGAGCTTGCAAGTTCAAAACTTTTGACGATCGTTGGGAGTTAGAACACCAACCGGTTCCGAGACCAGCTGCAAAGATCAGAAAGATGCAAAGCAGCGATTGCTTGATAGAAAAAAAATCAGAGAAGATAGGTTAGGGTTTTGGGAGGAAGAAGAGATTGAGAGAAGCACATTTGTTGAAATTAAGCTGTACCTCACCTAGCTCTCACTAAAGAGTGTCACCAGTACAGTACCTGTACTGTACCTCAGCTGGCTATAAGACAGAGACGACAAAGAAAAGATAAACGGGCTTGGGCTATTCACAGGCCCATTATTGAGATCCAAGTAAGTAACCTTCATCTAGTAAAAATTTGTTTGGCAAAAATCATTAGGTCTCACAGCTAGTAAATGATTTCCAAGCAGGGTTCATTGGTGGGAGGCATGTTCCAGATGGAGTTTTGATTGTTCCGGAATTTGGTTAGACTGTTAAAAAATCTGGTCCAGAAGTTACGGTTTTGAAAGTGGATTTTGAGAAAGCGTATGATCAAATATCTTAACATTACGTTATGTTGGTTATGGAGAAGATGGGTTTTGGTTCGAGTGGGAGACATTGGATGAAATCTTGCTTCGGGACATCTATCTCAGCCCTTACAGTGGGAGAGGTTTTTATGGAATGGATCAGTGACCAAGAAGGCTACGTGAGAGGTAGCATCAGGCTTTCCAAAACGATGAATGTCAAGCTCTTTTTAAAATGGTGGTAGAGGTTCGGTCTTGAACAAGATTTGGCTGGAATAAAGAGGAACGAGACTTGGGAAAGTTTGGTATAGATAACTTCTCATATTCAAGGTATTGTAAAGGAACTGAAGTTCACCGGTCTGAAGCCTTTGCGATTCTGAGAGCCTCCTTAAATGTAAAGCTCTCAACTCGAACGAGCGAATGAGGAAAAGGCTCGATCCACGCGGTTAGAGAGAGGAACAGGTAGGATGGATGGCTAATGGAGTTCGTCCATAATCAACTATGTTAAAGATGGTTTCCCTAGTCCAACCGGAGAAAGGGGATGCCTTCGATGGAAACCCACCTAAAACAACCATCGTCCTAGAGAATTTTGCCGCCCTTACGGAATTCTAAGAACCAATTCCGAAACCACTGTCAGTGAAATCCTGACAGAACATGCTACCGTGTCTTTGAAAGAACGGTCGGAAGACGCCAATATAGCTTTACAGTTCAGTTTTGCCTAATTGCAGTTCAATTCATGACATGTTTACAACATAAACTTGTCTCTCTTCCAAGACATATCCTTGACCTTGGAAAAAAGACACTAAACTTTTATTCCTATTTTTACCGGTAACAGTATATTCGAGTTGCTTCAGATTAAAAAAGAGAGGTTAAAGTGGCCGTATTGTTTAGAACACAGACCAAAAGCTCTGATGGAAATTACAGTTTTTGTAATTTCCAGTTAATCATTACAGCATGGTTGCCATCTAAAATAATTGAAATATTCTTCATACCCTATAAAAGGGCTACACCAACTCTTTCTGGTAATTTGTCACGTCAAAGTTCATCTGAAAAATCATCCTCCTCTTCATCATCATCATCCGTAGCTGCCTGCTCCGAACCACTGCAGGTAAGACAACATTTTAGTTCTGTATGGAAGGAATAAAAATAACAGAGCAAGGACAATAGTAAGAACCCAAACTGGTACCTAGTAACTTGAATTAAAGTTCCAAATCTATACTATCAGGAACTTCAAATCGTGACTGATATCAATCATTTCCCAACGTACCCGAAATATGCATACGATAATTGGTGAATGTAGTTATGTCAGAAATATTGCAGTCTGTATGTTCCTTTCTTACTGATAATATAGGTTTATGTTACTTATGTAAAAGTACATTTCAGTTATAATGTTCGTCGAAAATTACCTTGTTTGGCTGCAGTGCTTACTGAGATCTTCACACAAGACTTTGCTTACACCTCCTACTTTGACGGATCCCTCTTTTATCAATTCTGACAACTGCAGCAAAAGTAATTGATCTCAATGGATCGAAGATATTTGTATCCAATCTACAAGCACATAAATATTTGGCTAAAGCTTGAAACCGTTGATTAGGTATTAGACGCTAACCTCCTCTTCTGTGTCCTCAAGTAACCTGTATATATTATCATAAGCACATGGGTTAGAGTTGCAGCCACTGCCCAAGTACTTATTGATAGCAGGAGCTTAATTAATTTTGGATCTTACCTTCCACAATAAGATGATATATCTTTTGAATATGCTCGAGCTTCTTGTTTATCTATCAAGACATCAAACCATGAAATTCAGTAAAAATTAAGAGAATCTCTCAACAACCGTGCAAAATCAATCATCAAAATAAGGGCAGAGGAAAATTGAAGTCTCTTCATAGGCTATTGTGACTGCATTTATGGGGATAAGAACTAGAAATTGTTAGCTATTCTACCAAACCTCTACAATTTTACCAAGGAACTTTTTTTTATCCATTTAAAAAAAGAAGACATGATGACATGCTAGGTTCAAGGTATACTCTCGTACGGAGCTTCATTGAAGTCATTACAAATCCGAAGAAAAGAAAAAGTCACCTATAGTGAGATAATCCCAGTTATCCACTTTAACCCATCCTCGTCTATTTGGGTCTATCTGTAAAAGAGAAGAGACAAACAAAGAACGTACTTAGAACTTAAAATTAAATCTGATATGCCGCGAAGACTGAATTGCATCCAGAATATTAACTGATGTATTATGAAAATTATAAATGAAAGGACACCTTCAGTAACATCATGGAAAGTGTGGAAATAAAGAAACATAATTCAGATTAAGAATTACCTGTTCAAGAGTGTATTCTTGCATCTTTTCACACAATCCATCGAGTAGGTCAACAACTCGCAGCTCACTGACTCTGTTTACGGTATAAATATGAAGTGATGTAGTCATCAGACTCATGTCAAGAACACACGCGCACACACACTAGAAGGATAATATATTATACATAAATATACTTTTGATAAAGTACCCATTGTTTTAGAATAAAAACATGATCCAGTAAAGGACATGAATGTCTAGACTATCAAGAAGTCCGATTAACGAGAAAGAGAGCGACCTCGTCCCGCTATTTGGTGACAAAAAATGTCATTCATCTTATTAAACTATCAAATATAAAAATAAGTAGATAATATGTATAAAAAAATCAAATATTTACCAGTATGTGACACTATGTGTCTATATCAAAATGTAGGTTATAAATTCGCCCCTCCACAATGTTATACCATACATTTCAATCAAACTCCTATGAATCATATCTGTAAGTTTGACAAGTAACTCTTATTGCCCACTGGGATTGGCCTAGTGGTCAAGTGAGCTCTCTCACCTCTTTGAGGTCAGGGTTCGAATCTCAGTGGGTCACCTGCTTGGTAGCAGGTGCGGGGTGGTGGTAACGTTAGGTGTTAACTTTGGTTAACATAGGCTAGGATTAAGTTATAATTAGATTAGGACTTGCCGATAAAAGAAAACAAGTAACTCTTGTTTTTCTTCCACTTCTGGATAGTGGATACTATACAGGTGTATGTATACATGTATGATTCAGTCAGTCATCCTAGAGAATAAATATTATAAGGGCGTACAGAACAAAAATCAATTTGCAATAATGTGGTCAAAAGGACATTGAAGTTGTCAAAAGGACATTGAAGTTGTCTCTTGGGCTAGCCAGGGATAGCAACAAATATAATTTCATGATGAATAGCAATTATTACATTTTGAAAACATACTCATGCAGGCTGATGTTTCGTAAAGATAACCCAAATGTTTCTGGCACATTCTTTGTGTCATTTACCGAATTGAGCAAGGCTAGCAAACTAAATTCCAAATGACCCACGCTTACCAAGCAATGGGATAAGCGGGTTCAATACAGATTTGGTCACTCAGTCAACCATGCGCCAAATAGACGAGGATGGGTTAAAGTGGATAACTGGGAAAGAAATCAACTGTATATAACCCTATCAACTATACCAGGGTTTATTATGATTGTTTCTCAGCTGTAATTCTACTATTTCTCCATCCAGGGCACAGTTGCAAGGAAGACAAATAACGACAAGACAGCAGACTTGGATTGACAAGCAACAGATTATGAGATAAAGAAGTCTCATCTACAAATTGCAACCTCTAAAGTTCCAATGCATGACTCATCTAGGGAAAATTCAATCATTTCCTAAAAACTGGAAGAAGTTCGTGAGACTATACCTGTAATCGATAACCTTTCCTCTGCGTTGACCTTTAGAGTCCAAGCGATGTCTCAGGTCCAAATGATTCCTTGGTTTCTCCTGGGGAGATTGTTGTTGCAAAGTTATTGCCACAAGCACAAAAATTATCATGGTAACAGCATACTATATAACTAGTCCTAATAAAACTCGACTTCACAAAAATAATAACAATGCTTACACTAAGAACTATTTTTCTGCATACTTCATTATTCTTCCCAAGATGCAAACAGTAGCATGGCTTTCTCCATGATGCGGTGTTAAATTTTCCGTTTTATCATTTCATGCTTTATGATTCCCGGGTGTTGATCATTTAGTGTATTGTGAATTGCGATTCATGGAGTAACGGGAAAAGCCTCAATCTTCAACATGTCAGTGATTCCTCAAAGTATTTGGACAATAAACAGTAAACTTCACCCATTGAGAGACAGCTTAACCATACCCAATAATACTGAATCAACTTATAGATTCAGATGGTCTTTCAAATTCAAAATTTTCACTACAATCATTACAATGCAAGCTTTTGAGCTCACATAACAAGAACAACATTTATTCCTAAGAATAAGCACAGACCGTGATTACGAATTACGGCGAAAGAAGAACAGAAAAGCTTACATTGGATAATCCGAGCTCGAGCTCCTCCTGCAGACAATTACACAAATCAATCACCGCCTAAACTCTACAGATCAGAAAATTAAGATTCAAAGGAAATGGAAACAAGTGATTATCGAGATTAAACACGCAGCAGATTGTTGAGGATCTGGATTTCCAGATCAAGAGTCCGAACGCTAACGCGGAGAGGAGATGATTTTTTTTACCGCAACAGCTTTGCAAGCACCACATTTGTCATCGATGCA
>JAYMSV010002918.1:0-10467 GCA_036897745.1 Erodium moschatum | reverse complement strand
GAGGAGCGTCGGGTTGAGCCTGTGCTCGCCGTCGCCGGTAATCGTCAAGACGTAGACGTCGCCGTTATTCTCCAGAGAGCACATCTCTGCCTACTCAGATGGATAAGACAGCGAAACCTTACCCATAAACAGCTTAAATAGGTCATCTTCAACCTCAGTTCTCAGGTCAATGGAAGAAATTGAATTGTACACTCCAAAATTAACCACAATTAATTACCCAATGGTTATCGGATTAAAAAAATGGTACACTAAGAGAACAAATTAAACACTGCCAAAATAATTACAAATAATTAATAGTTTGGCTTAGAAGACAAAACATGGTGATTTGAATTTAGACTATTAACTAATGATATAAATGTTTGACTGGAGACCGAATTAAAACAAATGATATAAATGTTTGACTGGTGACTTGAACTTAGAGCATCCGCAGTGGTAAAAGAAATGGGTTTAACCGTTTTTTACAGCTTAGGGCAATTCTCTCTTTTCTAAGGCAAGTTTATTGCCCCTATCGACGTGCAAATGGTAGTTTGTGGTCGCTTGCCACGAGGTGATTCGTCCCGTGTTTGGCGAATACAACTATGGAAATTGGAAAGGCTTGACAAATCTATAATACAGTATACAGACTCGTCTTTGACTAATCGCCATGTCCACTCCAGACGCTCTTAGAATTTCTAACTCCCATGTTAGACCTTGGTAATGCACATATTTGTAATCCAAGCTTGTATGAAATGAACAAAAATGCACACTATATTAGTGGATTTAAATGTATTTCTTTACTAGTTAGAGATACAGACATTTCTACTTCCCCTTTGCACATCAAAAATCAACCACCACTTAAATTTTGCATCCAAGAGCCTCACAACAGCAACACAATTGCAGATCTCTGTGTACAGAAGAAATAGAGAGCTCACCATGTCAAAACCAGAACCATGGCTTCTCATCTCCTTCACCAGCCCATCAATGTTCTCGTGACTGTGCTCACAATCTGATTCCTAGCCTTACTGCTTCCCAGGGGAAACTCATGACTCTCATCCAAAAGAAACCTATAAACCTCCCACTGACGATCCGATGTCGCGTGCCTTCCAATTTCAGCCTACAGACCATTCCACAGAACAACTTGTTTAGGAAGAGATTCACGGTTACATTGGTAAAAACCTGAACTCATGAATTCGATGCTTACCAAGAAAATGCGTATGCCTAATATTTTAAGAGCCAAAGTAACGTCATGGAAAACTCGGGGCCTTCCCTTCCCAGATAGCTCGACTGGGTTTGCAACCAGGAGTTCGGTGTCTGGGCCACGGTTGGCAATTGTTAGTCTTAGTGGGTGAAGTATCTCCTCCTTCAACCGAGAAACTAGAGTAGCGTGATGTTCGGGATCCACAATCTTTTTACCATCGGTTTTTTGAATGAACAAGTCTATGTTCCGGTACCCTTTCACACTTGGAGAGAATCTACCATATGCAATCTAGAAGAAATAATCATGTTGGTAAACTACTGACTTGGTAGAATCAAAAACATCGAAACCACAAATCAAGGGGTAATTACAGTTCACTACCATGTATTTTAAATCGTATCAATTCACCCTGATGGACTTTGTTTTTGTTTTAATTTACCCTAATTTGAGGTTTAATGATGAAAATGGCCCTCATGTATAAAAAAAACAAAAATGATTTAAAAAGAGGAAAGGTCTTCTTACTATAAAATTTGCATTTTTATATATTTTTTAAATAAGGGTCATTCTCGTCATTAAACATTGAATTAGGGTAAATTTAAACAAAACAAAAAAAAAGTTCATCGTGGTGAACAGATACGATTGGAGTACAAATCAAGGGGTAATTTCAATTTAGTACCCTGTATTTTGAGCTATTTTCAATTCACTAACCTTGTAATTTAAATCGTATCACATCTCAAATTAAGGTAAATTTAAACAAAAACAAAGTTCACCGGGGTGAACTGTTACGATTTAAAGTTCATGGTAGTGGATTGAAAATCACTCAAAATACAGGGTAGTGAATTAAAATTACACCACAAATCAATAAGGAGTAATTTGCTACAAGTTTGTTAAGTACCTGAACATTGCAGTCCTTTGAAGTCCTCATGATATCATAAAACAGGCCCTTCTGGTCTGCACAGTGTATTTGAAGCAAGGTGTGAGCTTGGCTCAAAGAATTATCAACCGTCACTGAGGCTTTCTTCTGTAACGAACTAGTTGTGTCTGGTCTTGAAGGTTGTATGGATTCTCCTTTTTCTGATATCTCAGAACCAAACAATTCTTCGGCAATAGCGATTGGAAGTGAAGAGAATGCTTGCAGACTTTCATATTCAGGCCCTGGCAACTGAAGCTCACAGTTTATACAATAATCTCCCAATGAAGCCATCAAGTGTTCACAAGTTTCATCTCGCCTCTTTTTCGTGTGTAGCAACTCCCTAAAATGATGCAGTACTAAAGGTCAGAATTGATACTTGGACCCCTCAAAAACCAATAAAGATTTTGTGAACATACAGAAAGTTTTATGACAATAATTCTCTAACAGCTTGGTAAAATAATACCATATTGGATCAAATTAAACTACTATTCCCCAGCAGGACTAAGAAGTAGGAGTGGTCATCTATGACTGAAACTAACAAGACTAAACAATCTTGAATGGTATTTGTGGTCCAGTCAATAACAATTAACAGAACGGAAAACAAAGAACTGGAAGATGAATTTAGTCAATGATCAGTATATAGATATACATTATTAATTAACCGGGGGGAGATAGTGAGACACATTTTAACACAGACAAAGAAATAAGAAACCAAGGGATTTGGGGATAAAAAGTTAGCTTCTTATAATTGCTGCAAAGGCTCCAAAACGAATAAGAGGAAGAAACCAGCATGCTATAAGACCATTTGACACGATCAAAAGAGTTCGTTGCCTATGTAAGTAATGAAAAAAAGAGGTTCTGGGTAGATAGTCCGGAGACATGTTATTAAACTAGGCAAGTAATTGCTTCATTTAAAACAGAAGATACAACTAGAAGCTCAGAGAAAAAAGAAAAGACCAAAATAGGTACATAAGCCTCATAAGCAGGGACAGAGTCACAGAGATATTAGGTAGCTAGTGGGGGCTATTGACCCCACTTCACTTTTTTTTCTTCAAAATGTAGCTTTCACTTTTTAAAAAAATCATACTTTTCCTACTCATTTCTATAGCTTGTCCCCACTCATTTCTCAACTATGTTATTTATAGTTTTTTTTATCAGCAATTAAATAATTGCTGATAAAAAAATACCAATTAGATAGCATCTGGAGAGAAAATCAGAACTCTTCAATTGTGATAAAACTGGAGGACCCTATTGTGGATCCTGACTATATCACATATAATGGTTATACCAGCCAAATATATACTTTCATACAAATCTTACAGAATCTTTATAGAAAGCCTTACATGCCATCTGTGATGAAGAATAAGTCCAAGACTCTTCCATCTGGGGTTGTCATTACTTTTACTTTTTGAATTGAGTAGTCAAGCTCGCAGAGGTTTTTAGTAACATCTACATAATAAGCATAACCCTTTCAGGCCAATACACCACAAATGATAGATCAGAGAAGGGAACGAAAACATTTGTACTTACCATGCAACAATTCTTTGCGGTCTACACAACAAAGCTTTAACAGGTACACAGAAGAAGATGAGGAACCATTGGATTGCCGATTGTAGTCAAATGAGAACAAATGCGAAGGGCATGCTGATAGAAGACGGTTTTTGAAGCTTTCCCAATCAAGCCTTACAGTGCTGGGATGTGGAGTGACCCAATATACAACGTAACACCATCTTCCATCGGTAGAAAAATCTACATGTAAAAGTGACACAAATTACTAATGATCCTTACTAAATACCCATCAAGAAGCATACAAAGAGACCTGATAAATCAAAACGCCTAGAAAACCAAGAAGGCAAAAAGATATAGAATTGCTCAACGAAAAGCAAGTGATCTAAGGGACCACTTAGTAGTGCGTTGAAAAAGTATTAGTATTAATCAGAAGAGAGCAACTCATTGCATTTTTGCTGTTTGTTTTATGTGGGGAGAGACAACTTGTTCTTTGGACAGAGTGGTCGAACTCGAAGACAATAATTAGAAAAGAATGAGGCCAACTACTAGCAGCAGTGCAATATTAGAAGGTTAAGATGAAGGTTCCATGGAGGGTAGATGATGGTGAAGTTTGTGGCTGCTGCATTTGTACCGGCAGTCATTACGATAACACGAAGAAGGAACACCAATGAAATTTTGCAGGGTCACCCAAAACAGAAGAAACCAAAGCACATAGTTTTTGGAGGCATGCCCACTAAATGCAACACTAGCCTAGCATTCATAATCTTAGAAACAAAATGCTCTCCTAACAAAATCATAGCTCAATCAACAGCTTTAAAATACTAGTTTCCAGATTCCATAAAAAAGGTTAATCAATGAATCAGTAAAAAAAAACAAAGTTTTCTTTCTAAAATCCCAAATATTTTATTAGTTGGAAAAAAGTATAATCCACCATCATACAATTTCCATATTTAAGTAAGAACTAGATACCTACTAAACCATTCCCAGATTCAACCCAAATATAACTAGTTAGTGACAAAGATGCCCTAACAAATGTATAAAAAAATGAATTATACAATTTTCAATAAGAATAACAAAGCCTAGAATCATATATTTTCCAGATTAGCAAAGCTGGCTCCAAATCAAGCGCCCAAACTTTCCATAGTTCAAATTAGGTTTAGGTATTGAAATGTTTGGGGGTAAAACAAATCAAATCAACAACAAATTACACAAAACACGATCATGTATGTATGTATGTATGTATGTATAGAGAGGAGAGAGCGAACCGGCTCTGGTAATGCAGAGGCCGAACTCGAGAACTATTCTACACAGGTCGGAGCCAAGCCCAGCCTTATCGGGACAATTCACGGTGACGACGGTGGGCTCGTCGGGGCTCTTGCCGTGTTGAATCAAAACGGCGTCGTCGCTCGGAATGCCCATCGCTCAGAGACAATCGAATCCACCACAACAGCGTCCCGGCGAAAAAAACACCACCAGGTTCCGGCGGCCGGAACAAGATTCTCCGGCGAGTGCAAGAGAGAAATTGGCGGAATCTGAAATTGGGCGTCGATGCGGCTGAGGGGATTTAAATAGGAGGATTTAAATCATTTAATGATATGTTTAATTTATCTGATTTAATTAATGATAACATTTTTATTTATTTGAGAGAGCGGTGGCTGTCAAGGTGGGCCCACATCCTTGTCGTGTCCACGTCAGCGTCACTGAGTGAGGACAGGTACAGAGAAAAAGACACGGAGGTCATGGAGAAAGGCTACGTTGCGCCGGAAGTGTCCGATCTCAACAGTGCTTAGACTTCACGCGCCAACCCGAGCAACGGTAAGTTGGTTTTGACGCTATACCTGTAAGATTCTGTCTGGAATTTGTCTTAATCACCATTTATTATTATTTTGGTTTTATTTCTGTGAGAGTAATTAATAAAAGTAATTAAATTCGGTAATCGAACAAATGTTGATCATCCGTTTAAGGTTCGATTAAGAACTATCTAATACATAAAAGAAAAAATCCATGTATCAACTATGTCTCGACTCGGATTTTAGGTTGTCAAAGATACGTCTTGATCTCACAATGGAGACTTCATAACATCCAAGAGAATGCATGTATGCTCAAAAGATAATTCCTGACATTGTGTTTTAATGTTTAAAGTGAAACATATTGTATTCAATATTGTTTTATTTGTTTGTCAACTAGATCACCTATACTTGTCTCTCTTACGGATAAGGTTTATCTCTACCTGTATGATTACACGAATCGTTCATTTCTCTGGCTCAACTCAAAAGTATTCAAGGAGGTCTCTGCGAAAAGGAGTAGTAGGATCAAAAAGTGGGCCGCTGCTCTTCATCTGCGTCCCGCGATCAACAGAGCACATGCTTGTCGCGCCCAAGCTTTGTCTCGTTGATGCTGCTTTTGAAACCACAAAAACTTATGAGTCATGCAAAAAAGATAAAAAAGCGAGTAGGTCGATCCGAAATCGGGGGACCCACCGCCATAATCCCATAAGGGATAAAACGACTAGATCGATCCAAATTCGAGGACCCACCGACGACACCCCATAGAGGGTGAACAAACCATATATGCTGAAAAGAAATAAACAGAACGAGCTAAAAGAATCAAAGGATCAAAGAAGAAGAGTCAAGATGACGATGATGATTAGGGTTAAATTCTGATGTAGCTCACTAATACAAGACTTGATTTTTATGAAATTATTAAATCAATTGGCACACTTGGATTTGTTAAATAAAATGCCAATAAATTAATTCATACACTCATCACTATACACAAGCAGCCACCAATCATTAATCGTCACTAACAACTCCAAATAGAAAAAAACAAAATCATAATCATCATCCATGAAATTCAAAATTGGAACAAAGACATTACAACCAACAAATTTTAGTCGCATTCACACACATGGGACTAAAAAAATTCCACCGAATTGAAATGGGTAATTACAAGTTCCAAATCCACATAGAAATAACAAAACGAGGAAATTGAGATATTCTGCTCGAACCCATTTACATTCCCTAAATTGAGAAGACCAAACCTTAGATAGCTCGATCCCCAAATCCATACAATGTCCTACATTCATGGCGTTCATCGTCTTCCTCTTAGCGTGCTCAGTATAAGTCACAACGTCATGAATCATGTTCTCCAAAAGTATCTTAAGCACGCCACGAGTTTGCCATTCAAAGAATCGACTATAGAGAACCATCTTGATATGCAAATAGATGTGAATGATCAATGCTCAAAACAATCATTTTGTTCAAAAAAAAGTCAAGTGAACGTAAATATTGAACAAACGAATACAAATAAAACCAAATACACATTTTCACCACACGATTCTCATCTTTGTATGAATCGGCCCAATACCATATTAAACCTACAAATACAAGTAAAATAGAATTTAATGTTTCCAGATTCGAAACCATGACATTTCAGATTTTGAGATTCAAAACTCTTAACATCTTCTTCTTTTTAGCCGAAATCTAGAGTCCTTTCTTCTCCTTTTTTTTTCTTGGCTCAATCTCAACCTCCTCGATGCAGCTCCTTTATTATCTGTTAAAGCACACTATTGTCTTAACACTCAAAATTGAGACACATACAACAAATAAGCGAGGTAAAAACTGGTATTTAGTTAATACAAACGAGTCCCGGGCACGACACGTCAACTGGTGTTTAGTTGAATAGAAAGCGTTAGTTTTTTAAAAAAGAACTCGGATAATCATAAGTTGGAAATGAAACCAAAGGTCACAGACGATTAAGATTTAATCTTGGGATATAGTAAGGGGCTATGAACTATATTCCCCCTATATATAACGATGATTTTATCTTTATAATTTATATTTAAAAAAAATCAATGAATTTATATTCGACACACAAAACTCAAAAAAAAAAAACTCAGTGATACTAAATTAAAAATTCGAAAGTCAAAATCGATATTTTGAAACATATTTTATAGGGTAAACTCCATGTCTGCGCACTGTACTAAAGTTAACTGCCAAATCATAACCCCGACGTATGAGAAGTGTCATATAGTAACAGATTTCAACTATTAATTATCAAATTCCATAAAATACTGTTTAAATTCACTGTTCCCATGAACAGTGACCCACATGCTTCTCACGTGACTCATTTTCCAGATGCGAAAAGACATAATTGCCCTTGCATTTTTGGCTAAAAAGACTAATTCAACCACACATTTTAGGAGGGCAAAATCGACTTTTCATATGCCTCACTTAACGTCTGTTCAATTTTGCAAACAAAAAATGTAAAAGGTTGGGTCAACGTTACTACATGACAATTTACGTTTGTTTGGGCTAGGACTTAACAATAAACAAAAGATTGGGGTGCGGACATGAAGAAACCCATATTTTACATTTATAACACTTTTTTATAATTATTTAAAAAATCTACAACATGCATATCAATTTTTTTCGGCGGACCACGTCAAAACCCGACCCATCATTGCGATAAATTAGTCCGAACCCGATGGGGCTCGGGTACGGTGCTCGAGAATGAGTCATTCTGTTATACGACATTCATCAGTGTCGTTGCATGGAGCACAAAAAGGGCTCTCACAGCCCTCAAAAAGTCATCGTCTTTCTTCTACGCCGAATCTGAGCGCTGTGAGTTGAGAGAGAAGAGACCGAAGATGGTGTTTTTCGAGAAGTTCGATCCGTGGCCTGTGTTCTTCAAGCGCGAGTTCAGAAGGACCTGGCCCTTCCTGGTCGGGTTCGCCGTTACCGGCACCGTCATCACCAAAATCACCCTCGGCCTTACAGGTATCATCCTTATCCAGATCTGTCGGTTTCGAGATCATATGTTGAAATAGTTTGATTACGATCCATTTCTGATCTCTCCGTGTCGTAATCGATCGCAGAGGAGCAGGCGAAGAACTCTAAATTCGTCCAGAGGCACAAGTAAGTTTCGTGTTCCCGATCAAACCCTATATTTTAGATTTTGTCTGATTATTGCGATTGGGTGTTCAGTATCCGATTGATTATGATTTGGAGCTTGTTGTTGATGATTTGGGTCATGATTGGTGGTTAATTGTTTGTTGGATGGATATTTTGAAATTTGCATATGATCCTATGATTCATTTTTAGTGGATTGATAGTATGTAAGAGAGACTGGATCAATGTAGCTTCACAATGAATTATATTTTAATTTTCGGAGTGGAAATTGTTTTTTTGAATTATCTCATCTGAGTTCTTCAAATTGTCATTTGAGTGTGATATTTTTTTCCTAATGGAATGTTAGATGTAGATGATTTGGGTCATGATTGGTGGTTAATTGTTTGTTGGATGAATATTTTGAAATTTGCATACTGTACTATGATTAATTTTTAGTGGATTAACAGTATGTAAGAGAGACTGGATCAATGTAGGTTCACAATGAATTATATTTAAATTTTCCTATTGAAAATTGTTTTTTGAATTATCTCATCCGAGTTCTTCAAATTGTCATTTGAGTGTGGTATTTTTTTTTTTCCTAATGGAATGTTAGATGAGGGTATTTAAGCTATTGTCTCTCTCTGTTGAAATCTCGGAAATGATATTAGTGTTGTAGGGATTAATAATCTATGAATCTGGGAACGATGCATTGTTTTCCATTTAGTATACGTTAATGCTGTTTTTGAACCATTATATTCCGTTTGGTGATACTTATTATGAATGAAAAGCCGATTTCTTTTGTAGAATCTTGAGGTTATCTTCATTTTATTGTGTTTTCTTCCATTACCTTTTCTAATGTGTAACAATGTATTGACCTTTTACTACAAGCATACATATTTATATTATAGTAAATAATGATGCTGTTTTTGGATCGCTCTATTCCATTTGGTGATACTTGTGAGTGAAAAGCCTATTTCTTTTGAACGGAATGTGTACTACATTGTAGCATCTCCAGATTATCTTCATGTTATCGTGTCTTGTTGCTGCTCTGCCCAATTTCAGCTATTGGTTCATTCAACATGATTGATGTGCTGCTTCTAAAGTCTGCTCTAATTCACTCTAGCCAGCTTAACACTAATTTATTGGAATTCATTTTTTTGTAGCTTTCTCTTTCACATAGTACTCAAACAGAATTAAAACTTAACGGCATAGTAGATAACCTGCAATAATTTGTGCCTTTATGTATGAAATGTTTGGTTTCTTATCATGTCTGCCTTTTTTTTACAGGTAAATTACCGAGCATTTGATGATGGACTTTCTAGATCAACAAATCCTGTGAAGGGCGCTGATTTTCTATTTCCTTTTTGTTTCTCGGATTAAAACATATTACGACATTGCTATGTTGCTTTAATTACAATGTTTGTGGCTATTCACAGGATGTGGAACTGTTTTAGTTGGCCCTGTTTTGGGAATAAGATATCTAAATGATTCTGATGAAAAACCCCAAGTTTTAGACATTGTTTTGTTGCACCTCTTTCTGGTCTCGTGTTTTAGTCCGGAATGTGCTGCATGAAAGTAAGATGATTGAAATTAGTTATAGGAATATGTTTATGGGGTACATAATTCATCTCAAGCTTTCGTAATTATCTCTTCAATCAATCATCACTTTCTTCTACCTACAGTTAGAACCAACTTCATAATCACACAAGGACTCCAAAATCAACGAACAACATAGCTACGGTACAGTCGACCACACCGGAACAAACCTCCCCTGCCTAGAGATGAAAACGAGACCCGTTGATCATAAAACAGACGACTCTGAAACCGGAGACCAGCGACGAAAATCCTAAGAAGAGGAAGCCGGCGAACCCCAAGGCGATGGCGGCGTCGGACTGCTCGCAGAACGCGTTCGTGGCCGTACACGTGTCCATCCCTCTCAGCGTCCTCGCCTGCGCGGTTCCCGCCGAGCTCGCCGGCCCACG
>JAYMSV010002917.1:0-10468 GCA_036897745.1 Erodium moschatum | reverse complement strand
CTTCCTTATCTCCCACTGGCTGTGTACTCGTTCTCGGCCTCCTCCAAGCCTTCAAACCGTCTCCTCCGGCCGTGTCAACCCTCCGTGGCCTATGGATGGGGTTGATTCGAGGTAAACAAGCTGGTGCTCCTTCCCCTTTCCTCCCCCTTCTTTGTTTTAATTTTCCCTCACCGATCCCTCTCCGGCCACTCCTTCCTCTCTCAGATCTGGTCGCCTTCCACCCATCCGTAGTGAACTCCTTTTGCTTTGTCCCTTTTCCCTCTCCTGTCTCATCCGGCTGAGAACTGAGAAATTAGGGTTCATCTTCCCTCCGGGAACGCCGCGGGTGTAGGCTCCGGCGAGTTATTTCTCAAATAACTGAGCTGTGCAAGAAGTGTCTCGCTTAGGAGGGTGTGGGGGCGAAGTCGAAGTCTTTTTTACTGGTCGTTAGGCCCATCTCCTGCTCTCGTCAGTCCGGCAACGAAATCCGGAGTTCCGGCCTTATTCTCTGCCCGGTGGTGGTGGCCTCGGGGGTCCCAGAGTTTGTGGCGGCGGCAGCAAGTACTGAGTGGTTGGCATCTTGTGCTCGAGAAGACTCGGTGAGGTGACGGCGGCTCGGGTTTGTTAGGGTTTCTCTCGGGTTGGGCTTGTTTCTAGGCCAAACGGGCCTGGGCCGGGTGTCTTCGTTTTGAGTTCTTCAAGGTGGTTAAATCTAGGTTTTCATACCTGTTTTTTTATTACTTCTCTATTTTCTGTTCTTGTTTTGTGAGCTTCAAAGTTGTAAAATGTTGATTGTAGATCATCTCTTTCACTCTGGGTTCCTTTGATAGGAACGCCTTTGCCTGTATTTGTATCTGAGGTTTTGAACCTCGTTCCTTTCTTGTTATCAAGGTTGGATCTATCTATCTATTTGCTGATAAAAAAAAAAACTCAACTTACATTTGGTTGATCAATTTTAAAGTTGATGTGTATAACCGCTTTTGATGTTGAAGGATCTGACATGATTTTCGTGCATGATGATTTAAGATTATGCAGATTCGTATGCATGATGTCTTAATCCTATTTGTTTTTTTTATCAGCAAAGTAAACTTACAAGTACAACTACTAAGGTGAATGTTCTCAAGTTAACACTCCAACTCAACCCAAAAATCTTATTGAAGCGACCATGTTTGAATGATTCAGCTTTCAGCAGCTAAAGAAACAAACACAATTCAAGCCGTGCAGTGTACAGTTTCATTAATAATTCACCCCACCCTCCAATTCAAAGCTACAGCAGCACATAAATAAAATAACAGTGAATGAGTTCAAAAAATTCCATTTGAAGTTCCAATTAGCTCAAGATACCAAAACCACAACTTGTATTTCATGTAGAACCTTCAAGCAAAAGATGTTTGCCAACTATAGTTTTTAGCTAGCTAGGATGAAAAAGGAAAACACGGATGGAGCCAATCCATGGTTTTGAGCCCACTTTAAAAATCAAAATTTCAGAAACAAACCACACTGCTGTGTGGTAATATTTTCTCTGTCAAAGGAAGTGCCAATCCAAGGCACTCAGTTCTTCTCTTGTTCAGCCACAGTCATCTGATTATCTGTCAACTTCTGCAATGGAGCTCTTATATTCCCATCTTGCTGCGCCTAAAAGTAGAAAAAACCATGGAACAATGTTACAGGGAAGCGGTAACAATCTTTAAAAGAAAATTAGAGAGAAAAAAAAGCTCACCATAACAATTTTCTTTTCTCCACCTTTTTGGTTTAGCGACTCTTTCTCTTTCACCATCTTCTTTAAGGCTCTAATACTCATTTTGTTCAGATCATCAGCTATCTTGTTCACATCACTCTTCACTCCATCATCCTCTTTCATGCTATTGTTTTCAGCGATGTCCTTGTCTTCTGAAAGAAGTGGCACCTTCTGTGTAGTTGTTGCCTCTCTCATTGGTGTTGTTTGAGTAGGACGAGGGAACTGATACACGAGAGGGATTACATCATCTGCCAATACCTGGAGTTGGGCTGCACCTAGATCACCAGATAACTGAGAATGGCAAGGTGTTTGCTTTACAGAACTTGGGGTATTAATTGTAGGCACAACAAAATGCTCCGCTTCCTCCACTACATTGACTTCAACTTGAGGACATGTCTGCTTCAGCATTTGGCTACCGTAGACATCAAACAAACCATCATTGCTATTCCCAGATGAAGCTGAACCTTCCATTTCAAAGTCAAAGTCAAAATCAATCTCTTCCTTAGGAAGAACTGGAGCTTGGTTGATTTCAAATTGGTTCTTGTCCACTGCCATGTTGATTTTCATTTCTCTATTGACATGTTCTGATTCTGAATCAGAGCTTTCCATGCCTACAGGAACACCTGTAGACAGCTCCACTTCATCAGATGTGTTCTGATTATCAACCTTCTCTTCATCATCACTCCATTCTGAATCTGAGTCCATCAGATCATCAGGGATATCAAGAGAGTGTTCATACTCATCAGATGAACTGACATGTGCCACCTGGCTACCATTATCCTTCACTTCATTGACATCTTCTATTTCAGCATCATGTTCACAATGCTCGCCATCCTTCACAGCATTAATATAATAATCTGATTCTGCCTTCTTTTCAGAAGACTCGTTCAGGTTGTTGACTTCAGAAGACAACTCAGTATCAGGAAGTTCAGCTCCTGCAAGGCAAACAACACCAAATAAAGAAAATTAAATAAATACACCAACCAATAAGTGAGCCCCTTCCAAAATGCTGTTAAGATTATGGCATACCCTTATTGTCCTTCTCATGGATATCAGTCGGAGGAATTTGTGGCTCATTCTTATCTTGAGTTTCAACTGAAACAGTGATAGTGCCTGTTTCCTCCAGTGTGTGCATATCAGGTTCTGCATCATTTGAAACAAACATGGCTGAGCAAACTTCATAGAAGAAATCTCTAGATATACACATGTCGATCATTAACAAAAATATTTTCCGATCAAAAGATCATTAACAAAAATATTTTCTTAGCTAGGCAGTTAAAAGAAACATACCACTTGACTCATTTTCAAGTACCACATCTGGTACAATCTCAGACTTCTCTTTTGAAGGCTCATCTACATCTTTGGTCAAATCAATCTTCACAGCATTGGAATTTTCTCCCTTATTCAAGCTCATTCCAGCCATGGTTGTCTCCAACAACTTCACTGATCGCCTTGTGCTATATGCTCGCTGCACTGATGCTGATGCAGCAGCTGGTGCTCTTCTGCAATTGCTTGCTATTGTTGCTGGTGTCTTGGGCACAACGCTTTTCTGTAGCATCCCTTCCTCTTCATCTTCCTTCATCTGGGATTCCAGACTTCGGCAAGCAGAATCCACTGGTGCCCTACTGTGGCTGCTGGTAACTGCTGGAGTTTTGGCATCTTTGTCCTCCTCACCACGTTTTACAACGGTCCTTCTAGTTACACGAGCCTGCGTTAAAGGTTGTGAGATTTCAACCTCTCTGATGGGTTTCCGTCTGGCTGAGGTCATGCTTCCAGTGCCAGGAACAGCAGCACTTATCCTAGCTGGAGATTGCAGAACATCAGACTCAGGGTTCATCAATTCTTCAATCCCTTCCACCTGATACAATGTAGATTGCAAGAGTTTAAAATCCATTAAGAGGAAAAAGAATAACCGGGTACAGTTTAAAATCCATTCAGAAGAAGAAAATCACATGGTACAGTTTTAAATCCATTAAGAGGAAGAAAATCATGAGATACACAGTATAACACATTGTTCATCAAATGTTTAGCAACAAAACAGAATGTAATGTTACAAGCTGTATATATTTATTCAATCTGTTTTATGAATTACCTAAATGATTGTGGATTTTCTCATCTTGTTCATATAATCTTATGAACATAAACCTTGTGCTATGTCAATTCTTTGAAACAAAATCACACATAAATACGCCCAAGTAATCCACAAAACATACATGGAGAAAGAACGCCAAAATCTACTGTTTCTTGCAATCAGAACACTAAAACATTATACAGTGAGAAGTAGATTCATAATGCATAGACATTACTAATTTTTAAAAATTTAACCTCTATTTTTTTTTAAAAAAACATCTACTGATTCTGAGCAATGACAAGACAATCACAAATTGCATCTAACTCTGGACATAAGCTACACATATTTGATTAAAACAAATAAAAATCAGTAAAGTTTACTCAAATGTGTAAGATTCTCAGATCCGCATCAATTGCATTCAAATCTAAATATAGCATAATTTCTCATTCCTAAGTAGCCAGTAGAATCAATTGCATTCAAATCTAAATATAAATCCCTCTACTAACTTACAGATCATAAACTGAGGGGTGAAAACCCAAAATCTACAGTTAATTGGAAACCATAACCCTAAAGCAGGGTAAAACAGAATAGACTAGTTGAACTACCAGAATGATAAAAGCAACGGATTCAAACCAATCGAGAGTTAAGAAACATAATCGATAAATGCATCCAAATCTGAACACAAGAAATTAGACCAAATCACCCTAGAAATGTAACCTGAATTGAACTACCAGAATTATAAAAGCTTTAAGCTCAATCCAGCGGATTCAAAGCATTCGAGAGTTTAAAAACAGAATCGATAAATGCATCCAAATCTGAACACAAGAAACTAGATCAATCACACCCTAGAAATGGAGCCCGAATATGTAGTGTAAGATTTACAAGTCGAAAACAATGGCAATGAACAGAGAAAAGCAAACAAATCGGAAGGGGGTCGATTGATGCTTACATTTTGCAGAGCTGTGAGAGCATCGGCCATGGCGAGGTTGGTCATGTTCGCAGGAATTTTGTTCTTCTTGCACAAAAATTGGAGCTCTCTCCTGGCGAGGGATTGGAAATCCATCTCTAGAAGATTCAAAATACACAAAACAAGTTGTTTTGGTGTTGAAGGATTTGAAAATTGCTGAGAAAGCTGCGATGCTGGTCTGTGGAGATGAGTCAAGTTTGGGGGTATTTGTACCAGTGAAGGGAGGCGAGTTAACGATACTGTAAACCCTAGGGTTATTTGACCGTTGGAGCTTCAATTTCAAATTTGAAATTATTTCTTTATTTTAATATTGTTTGCATGTGGAGTCGGGGCAGTGCTGCCACTGTGTCCATGTTGGATTCTGGCATGGCAAGGTACTCTCACATTTTGGTATACAAGTTCAACTAATTCAATTGATTTTGATAAAATATTATAAAAGATGAACACAAATAGCATTTTCAATTCAAACTTCCTATTTCTATAGATTTTTTTTGTTCTTTTTTCAAGATCTTATTTATTATATGAGGGCCGTTTTTGTCATTACAATTTAAATTATAGTACATTGAACAAAACCAGAGTTCATAACATGAATTGATTGATATGATTTAAAAGTTGATGCCGTTCAAATTGAAGACATATTGATACAACAGTTGGAAAATCCGAAAATGCGTTAGTGCCCGAATCCGACAAAACCTTATCATTTTTTGGGTCAAAAGGGCTTCCGAGCAAAACTCATTGCTTTGCTATGATCGATGATGTTTTACGGCCATCCGAGGTAATATGGAGGGACAAATTCGTACACTTGGAGTTCGGATGTTTATTTTCTCTTTGTTTTAGGGTTTGAGATTTTCTTTTTCGTATTAAGACTTGGGGATTTAGTTTCCTTATTGTATTAGGATTTTGGGGTTTAGTTTCGCTAAGCACATGAGGCTTTGATTGTAAGGAGATTTGGAATTTATAATAACAAAACGAGTTTGAAGCTCATACTATCTTGTTCGGTATTCATTGTGAATCAACAAATTTGATAAATAACTCCCTCTCCGCTATGCGCTCTACATCAAAAGCACGCACTAATAAACCGATGATAATTCAATAAAGTGTACTTTCCCCTTATTTTAATCCAGTCATGGTCTTTAGTGCACAGTTAAATTAGAAACATTTGTCCAAACTCAAGACGAAATTAAAAACAAAACATATTGGTTTACCATTTATGAAGAGTAGAACTGATCAATTCAATATTATTTTAAACAAGATCAAAACTCAAATAAAAACTTAACAAAACAATAAATTCGATGTTAAATTGAAATATAAAAACAAGTGCGAGATTAAATTGAAACGGAATACAAAAACTTCAAATTATTTTAAACATTGTTATATACCGAGTTATTCTTCATCCAACCAGTTTACAAAGATGCGTTTTGAGTAATAGTATCATTGTCATTCATCTATGTAGGTATTCCCTTTTAGGGTTTATATAAAAACGAACAAAATTGTGATTTTTGACAACAACAAATTATCTACATACTTCAGACGAATAATTTTGAACACAAACTTATATATTAGATTATCTTTACACTTCTTTTATAACAATGTTTTTTTGATAAGCAATTGTGTTAATAAAAGACAATCTCTTTTAAGAAAAAGGAGAGAGGTGAGTCTTGAGCCTCCCCCCACGTGTTCTGTACAAGCGTCTCCCAAAAAGCTCTTTTTCCCTTATCGAGGCCGGTACAGATGGCGTTTCTTCTCCCTCTATTTCCCTCTCTTCTTCGTCGGAGCTCCATGGAACTTCTCTTACCCCCGACCTCCTCCCAAGATTCACTCTCTCTATACGATGAAAATGACACCGCCTTCGCAAACCTCATCGCCCCCTTCTAGCAAATCTCCAACCGCTTCCTCCCAAAGGTCATATTCAGCCAGTCCCAAACTCTCACCTTTCATTCCTTTTCCCCCTTTTACTCCCCCGACCACAACCACTGGAATCCTAGGGAATCCACAACCACATGTAACGGGTTCTCTTCTTGGAGAAAGACCAAATCTCCGAACTCATGCATCCACCTCCGCTGCTCCAACTCAAACTCCCGAGCAACTCAACCCAAACTCGGTGGAGGACATCCAAACACAAATCACCGGCGTGACTATCGAGGATGTCCAGGCGGAAGAGTTCGAAGAGGATGATGTGGTCCTTGAAGTACCGGCCAACGTCGTCCCGGCCATGAACGATGTCCGATACCGCTACGCACTTGTGGGTCGCCTGCTAGTTGACAAAAGGGTAAGACCACGAACTCTCTGTGGTATTATAGAAAACACATGGGATGTCCGGGACCTTAAGGCCCAGCCTCTCACGGACACGATCATCGCGTTCTACTTCCCGTCTCAAGTAGTGTTGGATGCGATTAAGGCAAGAGATCCATGGTCCCTTTACGGGACTGTGTTGCTCCTTACGCCACTCCCATCGCACACTCAACTAGAGGCGTTGACCTTCCGGCATGTCTGCATGTCGTCTAGGGCCTACGACATAACGATTGAGGCGAGGACGTCTCAGATGAAGGAGATCATCATCTCCAATATGGGGAAGGAAGTTGAAATGGTCAAGAGGACCATAATAGCCAAGACAGCCAACCCAGCGAAACCTAAAGGCTGGGACACGTTCCTTTGGCTACGGGTGGAAATAGAAGATGTCTACCCTCTCTAGTGACACCTCAAGCTCAGATTTGAAGGCTTGGCTGCACCTTTTACAGTTCGGCTTCAATACGAAAAACTATCGGTGTGCTCGACTTGGTCACATAAAGCGGGATTGCATGACGGTCCTGCCGGGGGTCGGCCAGCTTACAACCAGGTACGGGGAATCTCTTCGTGCTCCTCCGACCATCTAACAGGATGGCCACTTTCGTTCTAACTGGGATACAACCCCACCTACCATTCCGAAGGTACTAAAGGGAGTCATAGGGACTCCGATTTTTGTCTTTATGCATGCAGGGGAATCATGGCCAGTAGGGGAGACTCACCCGCAAACTTTTGTGGGGTAAATTCCTAACCAATGGTCCGAATGAGACCCGTCACGAGGAACCACCATGTTCCAACCTACAATTGTGCCTAATGACTAACGTGGTAGGCGTTCCCCACCAATGGCTTTGCAGGGAAGGATGGAAGTTGGGAAGGTATCAGTAGTATCTAATCGAACCTCGGTAACTATTCAACCTACAATAATTGTGCCTAACCTGGGTCGGTTGGAGATTTTACATAACCCAGAGGAGGGACCCAACCAAGTGGATGAGGACACGCTGCCAGATGTGACACCCTCCCGATGTCCACAGAAGACTGATATTCCCCAGCACGAGATCTTAGATGATAGCGAGATGAAGAATGAAGCTTCTAGAAAGAAGCTGAAGAACAAGAAAGAGGATCAAACCAAGAAAACAAGTAGTAGGGGCTCACGAAGGGCCAAAAACATGAAAGAACTAGCTCATGAAAAAACCCAACGAGTTGTTGCCATAAAAGACAGAATCAAGAAGAGGGTTTTCGAGATAATGGATGTGGACCCAGATGCCAAGGACTGACACTTCATCTCATCACTGAAGCATTCGACGAAGGCTGCAAAACAGCCTTGTCGGGAGCCATGATAGGCGGTACTATGGTCGGGGGAGTTTGGAACTCTCTTCCCAACCTAAGTATGACCCTATCTTGCGGGGTCATATTTAATGGGGTGATGGAGATCACCAATCCGCAAGCCAAGACAACCACCTAAGTATGTATTTAGAACCTTGGTCTTGCGTAATCGAGCGACTCTCCTATTTTCGTGAAACTTCTGATTATTGCATTAGAAGTTTGTTGTGTAGCCTAGGGCGTTGGAACACCTGTCAGAAAAGGGGATATTCGGACTATATCTCGGTTGTAAGGGATTATTCCCATGTTATCGTTTGTTTTTGGAAATGATTAATGAAGTATAACATTTTCACAAAAAAAGAAAAGAAGAGGCACTGAAGTCCATCACAAGAACCATTGACCATGGTAGTGAATTGACGAAAATATTAATGATGATGTCAGCCTTCTTTAATCTCTAACGTTAAACCATTTTAGGGAAGGAGGTTTTGCTAGCATATGAGGGATTTCATCGGTTCTTACGGTCACCCAAACCTATTTGAAGATGTTTCACCATCTACCGGAGGTATACGACTCCAACTATGTCTTGTCATCAACCTTCAGACATATGACTCTAGCGATGTCCAAACATCGATCTACAACACCAGCCTCTTAGAGCATCCATAGTGATAAACCATTACCTAGTGGTAGCAACTAGTTGTTAGAGCACTTTTTTTCATTTTCTCTCTCTGCCAAACCACTAGCTGTTACCACTAACTCTATAGTGGTAATCACCAGCTAGTGGTAGCATCTAATGGTTAACTGTTTTTGAAAATTAAATAAATATTTGGAAATTCGTATTTTATTAATTTGACGATGTGAAAACAAGACAGATCTCGTAGTGAATCAGAGCCACTGTCGATTCTCTCTACAACATACTGGAGCCAGAGACGTAGAATCTCAAGGGGAGACATATGGTCGGAGAAAATAACGATCAACTCCTTCACCGTCTATCTCGTCTCCAAACTCAAGCATAATAGATCTGAAAGACATATTTTCCTCCTAATACAACTTTTAGTTATTATGGGATTATTACCATGATGTCAAATATGCTAGTTGGCCAAAAAGGGAGATGAAAACACTAGATTGCGTGAGAGACTAAAGACACTAAGTACCTTCACTTTCTTATATGTTATTTATAAGACTATAAGGAGATTTTAGTCATTTCATTTTCAATTTAAAAAAAAATTAACGGTATTACAATAATCTAAAGATACATGTACTAACCTAAACACATTTTAATCTAACCTGTAATTTTTTTTAAAAAAAAATTGGTGTTATCTAAACAATAATAACGTGTATTTGAAGATTGGATGATAAAGGATACATGTACTAACCTATGCACATTTTTCACGTGTGTACTTAGAGTATCCGCAGTCATACAGTCTCGCTGAGACTGATAGGGAGAGGCTAATAGAATTAAAAAATATTAAAACTGTTTCTCTTTCTTCTATCAACCCGACTAATAGAAATTCATCTGTAGTCCATGTATTTGCAGTAGGCTGCTAGGTGAGGCTAATAGAATAATAGAAAAAAAAATATTTAAATAAAAATAAATTAAAGGAAAATGACATTTCATTGAAGGTAATTAAAATGCTAACATATTAAATGTAAATAAGGGTGACAATTCAAAATAAAGAAATACAACGAAAGTAAATTATTCATCATCGGCAAATTTATTCCAAATATACTCGATGTGGTCATTTTTTTAATGCAAGATGAGCATGTTCTTTGTGCATCATGTTGTTGTTTGCTACTATGACATTGGCGGAGATGAAGCTTCCTAGCGTGAATCTTGGTTCGGTCGACCCTCCTTCATCTATTTGTTCAATGTTATTATCATACGTATGACGTTCTGCCTCTACAATCATATTGTGCATGATAACACATGTATTCATGACTAGGCCGAGGGAAGATGGTTTCCACATTCGACTCAGGCGAGTGATAATGTGAAATCGAGATTGGAGGACCCCAAATGCTCGTTCAACATCCTTCCTGCAGTCTTCTTGGACTAGAGCAAATTTCTTGTGTTTCAGAAGTTGCGCCAATGGGATTTTTTTTAAACAAAAACTGG
>JAYMSV010002916.1:0-10471 GCA_036897745.1 Erodium moschatum | reverse complement strand
GCAGAGGCGGCAGTGATTTTTTAGGTTTTGCACCTTCCAACCTCTTTAGGGTTTCTGTCTTCCCTATATCATATATTTAAATACGTATGTAATAATTAATAAACTATATGATAATGCTCCTAACGATCATTAGTCTCTAAAGTGGTTTAACTAAAATATTTTGATTTGATAAACTTTACTAATTAAATCAAAACCATATGCTTCTTGGTTTCCCCATATTTTATAACTAAATCCTTTTCCTTTTGTTAATCTCCAACTAATCATATTATTCCCCCATTAGAGTTTCTCCATTTCTAGAAGGGAACAAAAAGCATTTTCACTTTTGTCATTTTTTTAACGTGGGATAATAGTTAAACAACTTTTTGAGATATTGAGGTCTCCTGTATCTAAATCAAGCTCATATAATTAATGGAAATATTTTTTCACTAAACCAGTTAAAGGAATAATTGTTTATTTTTCTAATGGAAGCTATGATACTACATATATCATTATTGTATCTTGAGCAAGTGTTTTTTAACCCTTTCACCATAGCAGTCTGAAACTAAGGATGTTTTTTTTAAAAAAAAAAAAACTAAAAATATATATTTTTTTTAAATGGAGTAATCTTTGCTCTCTTATTATTCTCTCCATTTGAGCCGCAATGGATGGGAAAAGGGATAGAGTGAAATGAAAGGAGAGATGGAAAGTGGAGTTTGTAGGTTACTCCCCAAAAGGAGGCCGGAAGGGAGAAAGGAGAACAATGATAACATTGCATCAAATCAGCTCTTTCCTTTACATTTAGTGGCTCTCCTCACCACATTCCATTTACATTATACTTTCCCAAAATATGCTGTCGCCACCTGACCTATGTACAACTAAACACACTTATAATCATCAATTAGTCTATTCGTAATGTATATGGATTGCTTTGTAGATATAAATCCTTTTCTATACAAGTTAAATATTCTTGTTCATTGTTTTTTTTTATCATCAAAGACATGTTATAAAATCCTTCTCTTTAAAATAAAGAGGAGGGAATGAAAATACAACCTAAAGAGCATTCTACACATGGGACCTCAACACACCGAGGCATGACATAACCCAACTAGGTGTGATGAAGACAATGAAGGTCTAGCTACATACTTGTGAATGAAACCAATCAACAACGAACAGACTCGAGCACTGGCATGACAACTCATCCTCAAGACAATCCCAACGAGGGGAGCAACCAGATACATGAAAGAGCATTCGTATGCAAGGAACCCCGATAGCCCAACAAGGGAGCAAACCAGACAATGCAGGTCTAAATAACCAGATTTTACAACCATTAATCACAAGACATAAATGCTAAAAGGTCTATAACCCGAATTTTGCAACCATGAAGCTCACCGAGAATAGGGTCCACTACCTAGATTTTCCAACCATGAAGCTCAAAACGACAGACATGCACCTTATAGAGCACCCCTAACCTTATCCGCACTTGAAGAAAACACTGAATTTTATCGAAGTCTCAACTCAAAGAATTGGATGACGCCGACACGCCAACGGTCAACACCACTGAACGACAGAGATATACATGTGATCAAAATCACCGATACTTAAAAGCCAAAGAGACCGAAACACCTCGATGTCCAACAGAGGCTGAAAGACCAAATACAAACTGTTAGAGGCCTACACCTCATTAACTGATGGGCCCCCACCAGCGATGGGCAGTGGAACAAAAGAAATCGAAACGAGTCTAAATCTAGGAAATGAGCAGAACTCCACAAGAAACAGATAAAGAAAAGAGTGAAACAAGATCATACCATCTACAACGAAGAAGGGCCCAGATCCACAACAAATAAATGACCTGGTAGGCCACGAAACGCTTCCCACTATAGAACTAGGACTAACCGTCGGAGATGGGGCATCCACAATCTTAGTCGAACCGCGACTCACTGTCACAAGACCGGGCACCAACAACACCAAATTAACCCACTGAATAATGATACAACTCTATCAAAGCAGTAAATGGGAGTGCGAATGCACCGAGAGCAGCACACAAGTCGAGCGGATAGACGCCAGCAACGAACCGAGTCGTCAGCCCCTTCCCATGGCTAGCACTGTGAAGGAGAAGAACTGCCACACTGCACCGAATCTTCGAACAATGGCTAGAGAGATGTCCCACAAAACAGATCCTCATCAGCAGGAATGCCCGTAGTAAAACGCTAACACCCACATCAAAGAAAAAGCCATCAATCAACCAACCCCTAAACTAGGTCAGTTTTGAAATCGATTGATTTCCGACCGGATAGACATCCCACACACAAATCCTCAACAACTACACTACCTTAGAGTCACCATGAGTCCACGGAAGAACAATAAAAATCAGACCACAAATCTGAAAAAACCAGACCTAAACCCAGGTGGAGGCCGGACAAAGAATCGGGAAGAGTTCCGTAGCCGGCGGAAGCTCCAGCGAGGCAAAAAGGTCGGCCGGGAAAGAGCAATTTCAGGGAGAACGAACTCCAGACGGTTGGGTCAATGCGAGTTCAGGGAGAACGAGCTCTAAAGCCGACCACTAGCAACAGATTTGCTCCGGGAATGCAGATCTGGCGACTTACCAGTGACCTCCGGCGAACGAACCAGCGACTAGGCCACCAACATCAAACCTCCTCGTACGCACCTTCTCGCACACACTCAGGCCTACTCTGAGGTACCAGTCTCCGCCATGAACATCGGCCGGGCCGGGAGGACGTCCACCTGGAGAGGATCTAGCCAAGGAGAGCACCCGAGCTCGGGAGGTGCCATCACCCGAACCGGGGGACTTCAAGCGCCGACGAACAGAGCAGGAAACATATCTCAGGGAAAACAGAGGAAGGAGGCGAGATGACGAGAAAGGGGAAAGAAGAAGGGAGGAAGGAGAAGGGGTTGGAGAAGTCTTCGATAGTAGACGAAATTCATCGCATCTAAAATTGAAAATCAAACCCTAATATGATAACATCGATCCAACTCAAAACCAACCACAAATTAAGAACTCGTCAATGTCATTCCGAATTGCAATTAACCATAGATACTTTAAATCAGAAGCAATGTTTTAAAGTTTCATATTCACTAAATGCTGTTTTTTGAGTTTGAGTGTGTAGGTTTATGAGTTTGTTGTTTGAGTTTTGTAAATATGCACATGTTTGTGACAAGATGGAGCCAAACTTTGATGCTCGGATCGAATGTAGGTGCAACCGACGTATTGATGCTCAAACTGATGCCCTCACCACGAAAAGCCAAGCGTGCCGAGGCTGCAACCAAAGATGCCGCCGAGATTCCTCAACCCGGTGATGGTCCTCAACATGTGCCTGCGGATGAGCCTGCTTGGTTCAAGCAGTTTGTTCAAATAATAGAGGAAAACAAAGCAAGATACGAGGATATTATGAGCTTGTGTGCTAGTTATAATTAAGTTTTTCAGTTATGACCATGTCTTTTTATTTTTGGATACAAATACTTTGAAGTTTCAAGAATATATATAAATTACGTTTATTTGTAGTTTCAATTATATATGAGTTGGGAAATAAGATGGTTAACTTGGGTTTTGTATACGCGATAAATTGAATTGATGCACATGTTTTGAACAATTTAGTTTTCATTTTTAAGGTAACTACATACCTTACCGACAGATGAATACTTTCCCTACAGTTATTATATCCGTCGGTAAGGGACACTCTTTACCAACATAAGCCTTATCCGTGGATGGAGATCTCACACCATACCAATGGTTATAATCTCCTCTCCGCCGTTTATATTATACATCGGAAGAGGGAAACACTTTTGCAACATATATTATATCTGTCGTTGAGTGTGTACAGGCCTACCGACTGATACGTGGTCTACTCCGACATTTACTACAACCATCGGACAAGAGAGTCACTTCCCAACGAATACTTAATCTGTCGATGAGAGGATGCCCTTGTGTCGGTTGGCTATGCCATACCTGAAAGACGTAGGCCCATCAGGAACGGCTCAGGAAACATATGGCATCAATAATGATCATGCAAGGGGTGACAAACACCTTCGTTTTTCCCCATGAGAGCTTTCGAGGATAATGTGTGGTCAGAGGGAATTTCCCACTTGCTGTTCACTATGTGGCATTAGATTCACAGAGTTCCCATCTGACAGACTTCTTCTTGGTCGTGGTCAAACAAATTTTATGTAGCATGCTTCATACTTATGGTTTCCATACGACGGATTCATATCAGTAGAAAGCTAGATACCCGAGGTAGGATGACAAAAATTGATACCAAACTAGTATGCATAGTTCAATTGTACTTCAATCCTAAACCGAACACTACCATGCCTTTCCTATATCCCCAACTTCACATGGCTCAGTTCGAGACAATCATCTTCGTTGCAAAAGCCTTACTATAAAAGACGGTAGTAACCACTATTGGCATTTTCACTTCTATTACATTCAATGTAGCATTTTTTCGTAACATGTCTTAGACATTGACTTTTGGTCAAATTACCTAATATATTTGAATATTTAAGTCAGTGGATCATATGCTCATAATTTTTAGGAACTAAATTTTAATCATCACAAATTTAGAATTTTTGTATATTTATAATACACGTTATTAATAATATAATTATTAAAAGTAAATATTATATCCTAACGATCCAACAATGAACAATTGTGGTGAGGTAAGCAATAGTATTATTTGAGAGAGTCTTAGGAGAACTTGTCTAGGGTTTCTTCCACCACTTTGCATTGACGACGATGCTCTTTCGTAGGCGGCTCTTCCTGATCCAACTGATCTCTCTACCAGTAACTCTGCAACCCATTCCAACCGTCCCAAAATCAGTCCCATGTCCATCCTTCTTCCCGGCGACTCTGCAACCCAAGGTGATCGGGTCTCCTATCGCCTCTGAAGCCTCCATCAACGTATCCTCCTCCTTGGCCTCCACTAATTCCTCCTCCTCGATCTTTCTCCCGGTTTCGGGCCGTCAAGATTGTTTGGTTCTATGTTACTTTTTTTTTCTTCCTTTTTGTAAGGTTTAACCGTACACATATTGCGTGATCCCTCCCCCAACAGCTCCCTAGGGTTGATCCCTCGGCACGTCTCACCCCTCCCCGTCTCTGACACGTCTCGACTTCCTCCTTCTTCCATGCTTGAGGCTCTATTCTCTAGTAAGTGATCAAAGATACCATCCTAAAGGCATAGAAGTCGCCAGAATCGCTGTGTGAGACTCATCTCGTGAGCACAACTCTGCGTCGATTTGGGCGTAGGTTAGGTAGTGAGTTTTGGTGGATCGGTAGAGGGTGTGTCTGTCCTTTCTCCTTGGTCACGATACTCCTAGAAATAGACCTCAGAATATCATAGGCCTTTGCATTCCTTCCCTTCCGATGATGCTTCGCTAATCAACGTTGGTAGTACTGCTTTGCAAATTGAAGATAACTCTACTTCATTTTCATAGATCTAGGAGACATCAAATCTCTCGGCCACCAGGGGACCGGAAAAGGAGGTGACGCTTTTTGTATGTAATATACATCTCGGGAAAGATGAGAATTGGCTGAGACAGCTTGTTGGTACATTTGGGACCATCATATCAGTGTTTGTGTGTAAGAGACCCAACACGTATGGAATTTATATTGGTTTTCTCCGTGTCTCTAATTCTATTTCAACCCACGTAATCAAGGTTCTAAACGGAACAGTTCATGTGATTGGTGAAGGAACAAAAATAGATACCAGTTACAAGACCTCCGGTTCCGAACACTACACAAAGGACCTCTATGAGAGGTTCAGTTTTAGAGGGTTTGAAGTACATGACTCTCTCTAAAATCATGGTTATGGCTAAGAACAACTGAACAACTCAACGTTTTCGGCTTCGTTTATTACTATGAGACTAAAGGATGTCATACTCCGGTCATTTGGAAACAGAGTGTTCTTGCTCACTGTCTAGAACCCGACAATAAGGTACAACTTGGATTCATAAGGTTAGGTGTGTTTAATGCCTTGGTTGTAGGTTAAAAGCAATTATTGGGCTCTGTTCGCTTTGGGAGGTCTTCTTTAAATGGGTTACTGTGGAAGGAGATCCTTTTGAAGGACGGTGCAGTGATTTTTTTGTAGCTATTGGATAATCAGGAAAGTTGTTCATTGACCCGTTCAACAATTTAGACTTTGACATTTCTGAGAGGTTGGAACTGGGAGATGAGGAGGACGTTGATTATGAGGATATTTGTGAGAACGGGGATTTGGAGGCTTTGAGCTTGAAACCTCTACTTTCCCGTCAATGATCGTCTGGTTTGTATCTTCCTCTAGGAGCCCTTTCGATGCTTTTGGGGGGAGTGAAACGTTGAGGTAAGAAATTATGCTTCGTAGAGTTTTTGTATTGTTTGTTTCAGTTGGACTTTTTGACGCGTGGCCATACTTACGTAGTTTGGCAAGGTGCACTGGAGGCTGTCTTTCTGTTCTCGTTTTTTGGGACTTTATTTGGAGGTCTTTTTTGTGTACTTGTGTTGCAGAATAACTGGTTTTTATTGTTTTGATCTCTCAGGTTGATCCTCTGTCAAGAGTTACTGATCAACTGCAACCTTGTTAGGGGACAATATCTGACACCCAATGTCCTACCTAAGTCAGCAACACACCTCGGGTTCCCCAAGACCGTCCAGTTCACCTGTTCATCGGGAGAGACGAAGGAGGGCATGCGAGGATGGTTGTGACCACCAACATCATATCTAACCCTGAGGTAGGCAGGACAAGTACACGTTCTCCAAGAGGGTCACAGGCGAGCTGAAGAACACCCTAGCCAGGATGAGAGTGGAAGCAAATGAAGATTATATAGGGTCATGCGAGGGTTGGAAAACACCCTCGCCGACAGCAATGAGGCCTCTTAGTGGTCTCGGGTTGTTAGAAAGGAACGATAATTCTTCATCTGGAAGGAGAGAACTCTTGACATCACTTGAGGAGAAAATCAAAGCCTTCCATCTGTGAGGATCTATCCTTGTTCTTCACTGTTGCTGGTTTATTCTGGAGTCCCTTCTTCTATTTTCTCTCAAATGATGAAGAAGCTTCAAGTTCTCTCAGAGGTTATATAGGGATTTCATTTTCTATTTTTTCTCAAATCCTTGAAGAAGTTTGAGAACTTGGATCATCTCTGCCCTTCCCAAGGATGGGCTTAATTCTGGTTTCTTCTCAATATCAGCTGGGTTTTGTTTTGATCATGCTGCTATATCATCTTCATGATTGTATGGTGGTCAACTTGATTGGGTTTGAGGCTGTTTTGTTGGTAATGCTGAAGCTCTAGTTTTAGTTGTTCGATGGTGTCAGCTTGGTTGGTTTTTGTTATGTGTTGCTGGTTTTGTTGTAATCTTAGTTGTATCTTTGTCTTATGGTGGTTTTAGTTGGGTTGTAGTTGTAGGTTAAGGAAGACCTTCTTTGCTTAGGTTGTAAGTCTTGGTTTTGGGTAGGTTTTAATCATCTTTGTTAGGGTTGGGTTGCTTTGTTGTTCCATCCATGTAACTCCTCTTTCACCTCAAAAGAGGTTTAATTTAAATTTGCTTTGCTGATAAAAAAAAATCCAACCTTTTTTGGGTTTCCTCCACCAGTCCCAGAACTCCCTGTCCCCACCATGTACTTTATCAAGACTATTAGTGAGCATCCGGAGAAATTCCTGCTAGACAAACATGGTTGGTCACAGGTCGAACTAAGATTAGTTTTTCTGTTCCTTATAAGTTGTCTATTTGCATTGATGTTTAGCCGTTTGGACATAACCTGTTGTACTTCGGTTGTAATTAAACGATTAAGTATGGACTTATTTATGAAGGATCTGTTTTCTCACGGCTCCTTTTAATAAAATTGGCAGCTTTCCCATATGGTCAGCCAAAGCAACCGACCCAAAGCGAATTTTGACTCAATGTGGTGTTCTCGTTACTTGATGATTTGACTATTCAAACGACATGTTTATGAGGTTAAGCTACAGGTTTATCCTTTCTTGGTGAAAGTTCACACAACGACAATACATTCCCCAACATTACCTGTCTGAACATATTTGAAGTGGATAGGGACCATTTCTATTAAATCTCCACTTTCATTTGGGTTTAATGACCTTTCGAGCAGTCCAATGTTAAGTCTTTCTGTCACATTCTCGGATTGCTGTCAAGGTTGCCACTTAACTTAACAAGATTGCTTCCAAGTAACTGCATACACACGAAGTCCATGACTTTTCTCCGTTGTAATTGAACCTGTATCGGAAAAATATAAGAATAAAACGTTGCTTATAAAGGTTAGGACCACACCCAACTAATAAAGTTGGCCTTTTAGTTGTCGAAACCCGACCCGATATAAGTTGTCTAGTTTAAACTAAAATTTACAAGGTATCAGAGCGAGGTTTGGCCCACGGGCCGTTTGTCACCTCCACCATGTGGTCTCCGGTCCATATGCAGATGTCCCTTTCTACACGTGAGGATAAGTGTTGAAGTATAAACCCACATCGGAAAAATATAATGCATTTAAATTCCGGAATGGGTAACCCACAAAAACACATTTTCGGTCAATTGATTTTTAACGTCGCTAAAAATATGTTTTGATTCTAAGATCGTTCGAAATTATTAGCTTTATATTGGCATAGCATAACATATTCGAATACTTGTTATCAAGCAATTATTTAGACAAATAAATCGTTAAAAATCAATTGACCGAAAAGTTTATGATCTAAATAATATATAACCTCGATATTTACCAAATGGATATATAGAATAATGTTTACGGTACGACAAGTTTAGTGAAAGATGAAAATAAAAAAACATGTGGAATCAATGAGTAGTGTGCGTCAACCTCGTGACTATCATTGAGTTCTTGAGGGTGGAGAGGATGTAAATACTTGCGGGCCAAGTAAACATTCAAAAACTAGCAAATTAAGGTTTCTGGTAGTCGCTGGATATATACATACGCTTGTGCCAATATTAGTTAATTTTCCAATACATGGATCGAGAAATATGTAGTTACGTTCTCGTGTTGCAAATTGACTATTTTGTTCTGTGAATTTGTCAATCTATTTGAGCTACCAAAATACACCTACAATGGGGGACCAATGATCCATTATCCTTATTTGGTGATTTCATACATAGTTCAAAAAGCTCGTCTTTCAATCATTTTCATGAGTTTTCTTTTTGAAATCCAATATTCGAAAACATGAAACTTAATCGGTTGTTTGTTTATGAATTATTGATCGTTAAATCAATGTTTTGAATGTAAAATAAGATGAGACGATTGTTGTAACGTCGTACAAATTTCCGGAATCATCAATCAGATTTGTAAAGATGAGTTGAATTAATTACAAATATCGTCATCCATGAAAAGTCCAACACAAATCACAGACTTAGTTGACGATTACAAATTGTAATCAGTTTTTATATACAAAAAAGGCATTATAATCACCTAGATAATCGAATTGTTAATCTTCATGATTAGTTATAATCTACTTCTGTTGATTGTCATGTTAAGTGAAAAATCATACTCCTTTAATAGATGATATAGTCGCAGCCAAACCCGACTTATATAGCTAGTCTTCGAAGACAAAGATTATAACATATTTTATACATGTTAAGAAATCACAATATTAATTGGCAGCATATTATTATTAGCACGAAACAAATATTACTGTCACAAGTCTGGATTTGACGTGGATGTTGGTTAGATCAAATACCATATGACAAAGATTTTCTAGGTAAGTCAATTTGAGGTTTAGTTGACAATTTGAGGACCAAGATGATGTACACAATGACGAAGATGAGTAGCATCATCATTATAGGTCAATATTGGAGGAGCTTGAGTGCTGAATGGATATGATATGACTGGCTCCGGAGCTAGCTAGGGGATATAGGGCTTAACTATTCATAAGGTATATTTTTAATTGTGAAAAAAAATATGTTTAACTATGTATTTTTAGATCTGCCACTCTCTTGATTTTCTTTTAGATAAAAAGTGTATTACTTTATTGATAATTGAAAAAAGATATTGTATAGTTTGGGGCCAGTAGGTCGCCGAAAGAAAATCTCTAAGGCAAAGAGATTGTTTAGTACGGTTTGAACAAAACTATAGAGACGATAAAAAATTAAACTAAGAAACTGAAGAGAACTGCTCAAGGTTGTGCTTAAACACTGCTTAATCCCTTGGTGATGACTTTTTTCGTCGTGAGGAGCGTGACCGAACTTGAACTCAACAGTAACACCGAGAAGATAAATAATTTTGAAAGTGTGTTGAATTTGTATTTTTGTTATATTTTTTATAAATATGTTTCAAAACAATTATTTTATTATGCTTGAAAATTTAAATTTAAAAATATTAATTAAATAGCATGAAAATCTAATTTTCATATCTAGCAAAAAATTACGCTTTTCACGGTACAAACTGATAGAAAAATAATTAATTTATTATGCTTGAAAATTTAAATTTAAAAATATTAATTAAATAACATGAAAACCTAATTTTCATATGTAGTAAAAAAATTACGCTTTTCACGG
>JAYMSV010002915.1:0-10473 GCA_036897745.1 Erodium moschatum | reverse complement strand
AGTTGATCGAGGGATGAAAAATATTCCATGGCCCCCAAATCGTCGTTCGTCGCCCCAAACCCGTCGATCGACGGATGACATATTAGTCCATGGTTATAAAACCGTCGATCATCGTCCCAAACCCGTTGATCGACGGATGACGTATTAGTCCATGGTCCCCAAACCCGTCAATCGATGGATGACATATTCCTACATGGTCCCCAAACCGTCGATCGATGGTGCAAACCCATCGATCGACGGATGACATATTCCTACATGAACCTCAAACACGTCGATCGACGGTCCAAACATATGGATCGACGGATGACATATTCCTACATGAACCTCAAACACATTGATCGTCGGTCCAAACATGTGGATCGACGGATGACATTTCCTACATGAACTTGTTTGTTTAATAATATGACTCTATGGTTAATTACTTAAGTTTATATGATTATAATTGTTACAGGAATGGATGAAGTGGTAATCCTTGTTACTTATGGTGGGAATATAAGCAGAGCATGGGAATTATAATTGGATATCAACAAAAAATAAACTTATTAGTGTTATTGTTGATGATAGTGGCAATGTAACATTGAACATATTGAAGGATCTCCTGTATTGTAAGATCAGAGTCAAAGAAAATGATACAGAATTGAAACTTACTTACATACCTTGTGTGCCCAATTTTAGAGGAGTTATCCCGCCAAATGAGATTGTAGATGATAGAGATGTTCGGGGTTTAATACTGGAAAACAAGAACCTCGGTTCTAGAACTATATTACGTGTAGAGCTGATCAACAAAGATAACAGTGGTGCGGAAGCTGAACCAATGGTAGTTGAGCATGTTGTAGTTGAACCGGTTGTAGCTAAACTTGTTGAAGTTGATTTATGCTGAACATGATAATAGCGGGCCTTATAATTATTTTAACATGGATATCGTTAGTGGTGTATAGTATGATAATGTCGTTCTTCCACATGAACGTATAGCTTATCATTTGGAAGCAACAACATCATCACGTGCACCGGCACCGATAAGTATGGATGACATCAAGATAATGGTCAAATGGTGGAGTATGTTTCTGTAAAGCAGGAGTTTCCGTTAGATACGGTGGATGCAGAACAAACCTTAATCGGTTTTAGAGATGAGTCAGGTTTGGCAACTGGTAAAGAGTTTTGGAACAAGGAAGCAGCGATAAAGTATCTGAAAGAGGTTGCGATTAAGGGGCTTCAACTATTAGGTTAAGTTTTTAGTTGAGTTGATCCTTAAATACATATGACTGGTCGAAGTTAAGAAGTTGAGACGGAGAAGAAGAATGAGAGCGAAATGTAGTTGTTTGGAAAGGTTAGCAAACATGATGCAATAACACGGAAAATCAAATCGAGTTAGAAGTTGGTTGCGTTAGAATTCGTCGAATTGGATCTTTCCTGTACGATTCTAGAATCGAGTAGAACCCCTTCTTGACCATAGAGGCAAACAACACCAAAAAATGGACAAATTCGTTTGTTTCTATGACCACCCACCCAAGTTATGATCATTTGAAGATTTGTTGCGTGTTAGACCTCACTATACTTCAAAATGCTCTTTTTAAACTTCAAATGTCTTTAACACTTTCCAACAATCTTATTCGCATATTTTTGTAGGTTATATTTGAAAATTTAGATGTAAGACATAACGGTTCAGTAATATACATCTACCGGTATCTATAGTCATTGATAATAAAATAGCAATGACTCATCTTTAAAAGAAATGATGTCTTGTATTATATCATTTCATATTATGTACTTAATTAAATCTAGCAAGTGACATATTTCATCTTTATAAGTGGCATATCCTAAAATAAATTTTTAGATTTGTCTATGTCGCCCACCCAACGAAAAATTTGAACTATCTTTTTTTCTTTTCCTTTTTTGGGTTTTTATTTCGTTTGTTCATTTTAAAATATATTTTTATATAAAGATGGTTTTATTATTTTTGAAAATGAAAATTTTTCAGATAGTTTTAATACGAAAAATATTTTCAATCGAAACAAAACAGTTAATTGAGGAATGGATAAAAATTTTATTTTAAACGGTGATTTGTAAATACTTCTTATACTGTATTTAACTACTGTAAATGATATTTTTGTGACGACAAATAAAAAAGTGAGATGTAACCGTTGTGAGTTGTGACTACAAATATGACCGTTGGGTGCACGATGAGTTTTCTTTTTTTAAATATTTGTTTTATAATGCTCTTTATTGGCATGCAACGATTTAAATAGCAGACGGTTCCTCCATTTTAGCACAACAAATTCAAAAGCAATCATATTTACTTGCTATCTCATCCGCAACTTCAACTTCAACTTCAATCTGTTCCTCCCACATTTCTCAATTTCATCACTCTCTGTTCCTCAGTGCTCTGTTCTTGATCCGCTTTTCATTTCTGCAACTATTTCTTTGTTCTTCATTCATCAATGGCCGAATCTAAAGGAGCCCACATCATCGTGGAGATCCCGGTGGACGAGGAGCACCAGCAGAAGCAGAGTGCAATTTCGCAGCACCCATTAATGGAGATCTCTCAGAGCCCCGGGCACCTCCTGCTCCTGAAGCTCTGGCAGAGAGAGGAGGACCTGTACGGTCGGCGGGTGGCTCGGAAAGAGTCGAGGATGGACTCGGTGAAGCGAGAGATCTTCCAGCTCTGCTCCTTCTTCTTCCTCTTCCACGCCCTCTTCTTCACCGTCCTGTTCGAGGAGGGCCAGTCCTGCCAGAAATGGTGGATTCCTGGTCTCGTGTCTGTGTCGACCTCTGTCGTGTTCGTGTTGTTGGTGCAGGTGAAGCTGTGCTCGTACTGGAAGGTGCTGGGGCAGCTGCAGAGGGAGAGGAGCGAGAGCAGAGCGCTGAGCAGGTCCATCCAGGAGCTGAGGATGAAAGGAGCGAGCTTTGACCTGTCCAAGGAGCCCCAGATGGGGAAGAAGATGAAGAGCTCCAGCGTCGAGATCAAGTGGAGGCCCATTGCTTGGTTCAGTCACTATTTGATCACTCTATGTCTTTTCTGCTTTGCAGGCATGGCGCTTCCTCTCTGCAAGTTGCTCCTCTGTGGATTCTGAGATCAATGTAATAATCACTTACCTTGAAGATGTATAAAAAATCGAATTTTGAATTCTGGGTTGTGGTTTCCGAAGATAGTTTTGAGTCAAATATGCAGGTTCCGGGTCTCTAATGAATCAATGTCTCTCAGTTTTGAAGGTATGGTTTTGGTAAAGAAAAATATTGTGTTTTGATTCTGAGGATGGTTGTTCTGAAGATGGTGATTACTGATTATGCAGGTTGTGGAGTGGTACTCGGAAAGAATACAAAAGAGATGGATCGATTGCTGGATAAATGAGCATGTATGTCTACAATTTTGATTGTTTCTGGATTTTGAAGGATAACTTTGATATTGATATTGGGTCAAATTTGCAGGTGTTTTTGTAGTTGTGGTTGTGGAGAAGAAGAGAAGGAGATGGATCGGATCTACACTAGACCAGATTATGGGAAACTCAGATCTGGGTGTTGACAACAAGAGTGGTAAGAAAATGCTGTGTTTGAGACAATGGAGTGGGGACGAAGCATTTCTGGTCCGATGAAATACAATTCAATGACAGAGTTTATTGATGACCAACTGATGGATCTCAACACATATGGTGAAATGTATCTCTATAAATAAATACGGCATTATTCAATCGGTTACCAATTTCTTCTTCTTCTTTTTTTGGATACCAATTTGGATGAAAATATGGTTTATATATATATCATTTAGGGAAAACTTGGCAAAAGTACTTTGTTCTTTCATTTTTTTTCAAACTGTCTCCTTGTTCTTTTTTTCATTACAGAAAGTCGCTTTCAAATATCAATTTTTTTCATAACTTGATTTCTGTCCGAAGTTCTTGATGAAAAGGCAAAAAATGCCCTTAAACTTGTAAAATGACAAATCTATCATTATTTTAGTTGACACAAGTTTGGAAGCAAGAACTTGTGTCAACTAAGACAACAACATCATGCCCTAACACAACAACTGTTGATCGCGAGAATAGAGTTTGTAAGGTTTGAAGGATTGGAACTTGTAAGGTTTGCTCATGGCCATATTAATCAGGTACGAATATAGGTAGTAAGGTTTCTAGCTTTTGAGGGTTCTTGTTGAATGAGAAGTAAACATGTAAACCGAAAATTGCCTTGTTCTGTATGTAAGAGAGTACACACGTTGAAGCATTTGTTTGTACACATGTTGAAGCATTTGTTTGACATCTGCCTCTTGTTCTATTGTTTGTAAGAGAGTACTGTTGAATGTTTACTATTGTATTTATATACATGACACATGCCGAATGGTTTACCTACTGTATTTATGTACATGTCACATTATATAATTCATATAATACAATACACATGTTTTAATGATAGATGGATTGTATGTCCGACATGTTTGAGGAAGAATTGATCGATATGGATACAATTCTTCAAGATGAAGAAAACGATGTAGAAATCGTGGAGGAACCAGATTATTTGACGGAAGGTCAAGATAGAGAGGGCGATGTAGGTCCGACAAGACCATTCGGATTTGGGTTGGAAAGAGTTCCAAAAGAGTGGAATTCAAACTTAAAAACGTTGAAATAGGACTTGGAGATAGATTTGAAAATGCTAGTGTATTTCGATTAGTGATGAGGATGTATGCTGGCGAACAAGGTTTCTCTTTTACGCCGACCCGAAATAATAAGGATGCTCTGGGAATGGTATGCATGGAAAGTGGGTGTGGGTTCTACATATGGTGTAGTAAAATAAACAATTCAGAATAACTAGGAATTAAGAATTTTCGACCTACTCACACATGCGAATCGAAGGAGGAGAATCCAAGTGTTACTGCTAGCCAAAAGGTAAATGTTGAAGCATATTTTTTTTTATTCAAATAGGTGTTTAATTTTGTAAGTTATAATTATGTTTTTATGTTAATGAGTAATTCTGATTTGCAGGTATCAAGACTATATAAGAGACCATGAGAAAATTGAAGTTCCAAAGTTTCAACAGATGATTAAGAGCGATCTTAAAATTGACGTGCATGAAAGCAAAGTTTATCGAGCGATACGAGAAGGTAGGAAGATGTGTATAGGAAGTGAAGCTGCACAATACGAAATGCTACCTACATATGCAGAAAAGGTAATGGAAAGTAATCCTGGGAGCAAGTGTATTGTACAAGTTGATGAGAGTGTACCTCCTAGGTTTCTTCGGGTGTATCTAAGATATGCAGCACAACGTGAGGGTTTTATCAACGGATGTAGGCCTTTCATCGGTCTTGACGGGTGCCATATGAAGGGTTATTATGGCGGTCAAGTCTTGTCTGTCGTAGCTAGAGATGCCAATGATGGCATGTTCCCGCTAGCTATTGCTGTAGTTGAGCAAGAGAACAAAGAGTCGTGGTCGTGGTTTCTCGAACAATTCTTCGATGATTTTGGAAGTCATAACGATCACGGTTGGGTTTTCATCTCCGACAAACAGAAGGTATGAACTAGACATTATTATTATTACTATTATGTCAATTATGAATTTTACATATTCGATTACATTCTAAGATTAGTCTAATTTCACAATGTATAGGGATTGGTTGAGTTATTCAACAGGAGATGGAAAGTTGAATATCGTCACTATATGCGACATATGTTTGAAAATTGGTACCAGAAATTCAAATCTGAAGAATGAAAGAAACTGTAATGGTTGTGTGCCACTGCTACAAGTCCAAGAATGTTTGAGCAACATATGGGAAAATTGGAAATTTCTAATAAAGATGCATACTTATGGCTTAGAGAGAAACCGCCAAAGGCGTGGTGCAAGGCATACTATAGTACAATATCTAAGTGTGGATCACAGACTAGCAATATTTGTGAGAGTTTCAACGCTTGGATTTTAAAAGGTAGAGGGCTCCCAATTATTTTCTTTATAGAGTGTTATCGAAAGAAACTAATGTCGTGGTTCTACAACATGGGAAAGCAATTAGAAAGCCACCAACATCATTTGTGTCCAAGAATTTTAGAGAAGTTGAATTGCAATATATATGCAGCTAGCTTCTGCACCACACGTGGGAGTACGAAATCGATCTATGAGGTCACTTATAAGGATGACAGTTATGTTGTTGATTTGGCCAACCAAACTTGTTCTTGTTTGGATTATCAGTTGACTGGAATTCCTTGTAAGCATGCGGCAGCTGCTATGTTTAAGTGTAGAATGGTCCCAACTGAAAATGTCCACATCTACTATTATACAGACACATTCAGAAAAATTTATGGGAATAAGATACTTCCAATTGTAGGACTCAGAGAATGTATGGTGCCTCCCAACAAAAATGCACCAACTTTACTACCTCCCAACATTCGGAAACCACCTCGACGACCTAGGAAAAGGCGACTGAAGGGGTGGGTTGAGCGTGGACCGCTGGGTAGTGGTTCGAAGATGAGCAAGAAAGAATCCGTGTTGACTTGTATTATTAGCAATGGAAAGGGACACAACAAGAGGACATGTTCGACTAAAGAATACGGGTCCAATATGGGTGTTGTCAAACCAAAGCGTGTCTGTACAGGAAAAGGCACGACACATGGTGTAAGAGCGAATGATGATGATATGGCTATGCGGGTTATTGAGGAAAAAAAAAGCCATACTCAAGAAACGAGTTGCTGCTAAAGTATGGAGAGAACTGAAGAAGACAGAAGCTGCTGAATTGCGTACGAAATCTTGCACACCAGAAGAACTCATACGAATTGAAGCAAATAAAGTAGAAGCCATGCATCGACTGGAAAATAAAAATAAAAAAGTTGGTCAAGACATGATTAAGAAGACAATGCAAAAATATGGAGTGGGACACACAATGACGGTATTTTAAATTATTTGTGTTTATAACATTTGTTAGTCATTGTTGTGTAATAAACTAAGTACGTTTCTCCATTAAATTGATTAGGGGACCTCACAATTATCTCTGATTCCTACCCAAGGAATTGCGCAAGCAGAATGGCAGACATACAATCACGAGAAGGTACATACAATCTGGACAGTTCTGTAATTTTTTTTAGGAAATCTGGACCATTCTGCAATTTTCTGGGAAATCTTGACAGTTTTGCAAACTTTGAAAATTCTGTACAGTTTATGAATCTTGGCGGATCTGAATTCTTTAAGAAATTATGCCTACAATCTTGAACAAATCAGTAGAAATCTCTTTCAAAAAGAACTTGTGACTGAAAAGCTGTTGTCTAATCTTTTATATGAAATAATACACTAACCTATTGTGCAAATTTTGTTTTGCAGTCTCGTCTGTATGATTCTATACCAAGAGGCAAAAGAACTTGTAGAAGAGGAAGAGCTATAGATGGAAGTCGCAGCCATCCGTACAAGACAACATAGTATTTAGAACCCTTCAAAACCAGCATCACTTAATTTAACGAGTGAATATATGTGTTTGCTCTCTTTTTGGACAAAGTTATTATAGTATCACGTGTGGTGAAAGTACTTTGAACGTTATTCACATTGTGGGGTCAAATGTAGACCAACTCATGTGCTTTTCCCTCTTTTGACACAATTGTTACTGTGCAAACACAAGTGTGAAATAAAGTGTGATGGATGAACCATTTACAGCTTGCAACTCTCCTCATCATATATATATACTGCCTTTCAAAAACTCTTCTCTTTTAACTTCATTATATATGCAACTCTTCTCTTTCTTCCATTATTGTTCAAACATTGCTCTTCTTCTTCTTCTCTGTGAGACGTGTGTGTTCAAAATGATGACATATATGTGTTGCAGAGAAAGGAGATCTACTCTTTCTCTCCAACCTTTTCCACATTTGTCTGTGTTAGATGTATAAGTGAAGGAGCCGTGGTGTAAACAAATCATGGAAAGGTATTTTGGTGATTATAAAATAAACTCTGTCAAACATAACAGAAACATTCACGGAAGTTGGGTTTTGAAAAAAAGGGTAAGTTGAAGGAGAGTTTGTGAGAAGAAAAAAAGAACAAGTAGACTATTTGAAAAAAAAATGATAGAACAAGGAGATTCCATGATGTTTTCCCTAAAATATAACTTATTATTATATAAATATGTTTGCATCAAATAGTAATTGATCTTTAATTTAACAGGGTTTTTTTCGATTTGAAGCTTTAATCTGTTGTTTAATTTGCTTTAAGGCTTGAGCCGGCCTAAGTGGTGTTGTACCTATTACCGTTAAAAGAATCTTGCTCTTTCACGTGAATCCATATTTTTTGGGGTTAATTGCAGATGAACAATGATTTTTCCACAAATAGGGTTTATGCACACTTAACGACATATAAGTTTGACATTTTTTAGTAATTTATTCATGGGCAAGTCATCATAGTCAACATATGCCTCTCTCTCTATTATTTATGTGTCATTATTATTCTCCATGACCTTCCACTCTGAAGACATCATTAGCAATCGCTTATCATGGTTCAAACTCGAAATGATCATAAGACGTAGGATTAATTTAAGAGCCAATATTGGAAACTTTTGAGCTTTCATAAATGGTCTCTCTTTAGTATATTTTATTCTTTAAACCTTATTATTGACTAAAATAAAATTAGTCCAATCCAATAAGGCTTAAATTGATAGTTTTTTTTTATCAACAAAGACATTATAAAACATGCTCTTTAAAGTGAAGAGCAGAGAATGAAGAATAACCTAGGAGCATTCCACTCTAATAGGAACCTCAAACAACCAACCTCAACACACTGAAGTAAAACCTGAACAACACAATACCAGTACCCTACCAGGGGTAAACATGAACAAATGAAGAGTGACAGTACTAAAAACATAATAACAAACTTAATTCTAATAACTGGATTTGTCCACCATGAAGCTCAGGAATGAAAATAGGTATGAATTACCCAAATTTGTCCATCATTAAGCCCAAGAAGAAGCAGCAGCCTCCAACAACCCAAAACACCCCTACCCTAAACTATGTTGGATTGACATCAACTCCCATCTAAAAAAACCCGAATCCAAGAACAGGGAACGAAGGTCTTGTAGATGCTGGTGGCCAGCACCAAGAACGGCTGAGATAAAACTAGTGGAAATCCACCGGAACCCACGAAGCAAAAATACTTCAACAAGAGGTTTTCGATGGCAGGAGTCTCATGCTCTCGCCGGCGGCCAACACCGATAAATGGTGAGTCCGATCGACAAACGTGGTCGGGAGCACAAGAAGACCAATCGGTAAAGTAGAGAGGCATGGTAGGGAGAGGAAAACCCAACACAAGGAGGGAAGAGATGAAAAGCCATACCTCAGATCTTCACAAACGGAACGCCCAAAATCCAGCGACCTTAGGAGCCATAGAATGGGTCGAAGTCCAGATCTACGGATGGAGCCACCGAGGAGAAAGATCAACCCACCAACGACGACAACGAACAAGAACCACGACGATCCTTTTCGAGGAAGCGTGTCCCACGTCTGGAGCCAATAAGCGTGGTCGGGATCTGAAGAGCGAGCCTCTTCCTCCGCGACACCGAAGGAACCCCCACCACAACAACAAGATCGAGCAAGATTCGTGATTAACCTCACCAAGGGAGTTGAGGTAGATCATCCCACAGTCAGCTCTGACTCGTCCCGACATCGTCACACACCAGAGAACCGAGAGCGAGAACGAAGAAAAGAGGGAGTAGGAGAAGAAGGGGGGAAAAAAGGCCACCGCCAGCAACCTCCAAAGAGGAAGATATCGTCGAAGGAGGTGGGGAGATGAAGCGACGGCGACGAAATGAAAGGGAGGCTTAGAGTTTCTAGAGAGAGGACAAACACTCTCTCTAGAATTTTTTACTGATAGGATTATTGACACATTTTTCACTAAGAATAACTTTTATCCTCTATAGTTAATCAAGCTTACTTGCCCAACGAGTAGAAAACTGAAAAAGAAAATAGAGTTCAGTGTATTTTTTGTGCAACTTGCCATGTTCTATTGACAAAATAGGAATATTCTATTCATATAGAGATAATGTATAGGTAGAAAAAAAGTAGTTAGGATTTTCATGAATTTGGTGTCATTGGGATTATAAAAAAACATATCAGAGAGAAGCAAGCATGTTCATATAACTCTATATAATATATAAATGAGAGCGAGTGGAAGAAGCTTTTTAATGTGGTTGGGAGTTAAGCTTCAGGACTCGAGAGAGTAATCAGTAGATGTCTCCAATCCACCACTATATATCATCATTGTGATGTGATCATTCGGGCTACGAGGTTTGATAGATCCTAAACCCGTTATAAGTACATTTAGGTGGATCATCAAACGAAATGTATGATTTACATATTGAATATTAGTTTGGCTGAAAAGATGTAAATGTCCAATCCAACCCAAAAGCTCGAACTGATGGGTGGAGACATCGATATGCTTATCAAGTGGTCAATTTGTCCATACACTTTCAATGTGGAACACATACTTCAACACTCCCCCTCACGTGTAGGACTGGACATCTACACGTGGGCCATA
>JAYMSV010002914.1:0-10473 GCA_036897745.1 Erodium moschatum | reverse complement strand
TGAACGGGCGGTCCTGGTTGATATGCGGCAGCAAGCCGGTGTGCAGGATCCTTTTTGGATTCCATCTCCATCTGTGAATCCTTCACACAAGGATCCTGTTCATGATGAGCTGAAGTTGCTTCAAGCAGAAATGGCCAAGATGAAGAAGTAATTAAACCAGATGCTTGATTTTAAAAAATCTTTATAAGGAATGATTGCAAAAATTCCATTGAATTATGCACGTTTTGCAAATACTATCGGTGAACTATTTTTTTTACAAAAAACTTCCCATGTGACAGTCGCGTGACTTCAATTTTTTTAAAATGATAGTTGTGCATTTTACATTTTTCGTGTTTTGCCATTTGGAACCCTTATGTATACACCTTTGCATGGTAACTTTCAACATTTTGCAAAAGCATTAACCCCGTTAGTGGAATTGCAAGTTTTTGCAATCATCCCTATATGTAATGATAGAAAGGTTTGGTATGGGGTGTGTTTAATTTTGTGTGGGTGTTAACAGTGATATGCAGGAGTTCTCGTCTTGGAAGCAGGAGCAAGATCAAGCTAAACGGATAGAGGTTAACGCTATAGACAAGTTTAGCCAAGAAAAAAAGATATATTATTGCCTGATGAAATTGTGAGTAAAATGTCGCTCCTTTCGTGCAGGAGTTGCGTGAGGAGCTGGTCAAGTGGAAAGCCGAGGTTGAGCAATATAAGATTGGAGTTTCAAAATCTTTGAGCGGTATACAGGTATTAAATTCAAAGCAGCACACCGCTTTTTTTTTACTCGTTTTCTTAATAGAAAATAGGGATAATTGCAAAAAAATTACCCTGAGCATTCACTTGCAACTTGTAGCCCTCTTTTTTATAGTTATAAAAAAATACTCCGAGCTTATCTTTTTGTTGCAATTTGTATACTAGTTTATACGAAGTGCAAATAAAAGACAAGTTCAGGCACTTTTTTGCAATCATCAAGGATGGTGGCTACAAGTTGCAAAAAATGAATACCTCGGGGTACTATTTTGAAATTATCCCTATTATTTATCTTTTTTGCAAAAAAATGCATGATTTGGATCTTGACTAAAGAAGTTTGATCTGTGTTCCTTGACAGGATGGGTACAAGGAACTAGTGGCATGGAAAATCAGAACTGAGCAAAAACTGGTGGAAATTTCAAATACATTGAGCAGCATGCAGGCTTCGAAACAAAGTAATGCTCTGAGTCCGTTGGCTTCTGAAAGATGGGAAGATTGGTTGGAGGGCACCAACTTGGGCAATGCCCCGGAGGATGATCTTGAACCTTGGTTGGAGAGCACCAATCTCGTTAATGAGGCTGCAGTAGAAGGTACTACCTGCCTGGCCCTAGGACCTCTGGTAAAGGCTGATGATGGCTCCTCTCAGACCTTTGCAAGTGCCAAGCAACTGGAGCTGCTCGAGGAAGAGATGGCTAAAATGAAGAGGTAAAACATCCAGAGTTTGTATTTTGTGCTGAATTATATGGCGGAATTCAAGGATTAATTATAATTGCAAAAACCTATGGTTAACTATTTTTTTTTTTTTGCAAATGCCATCCCTCAACTATTTTACGTCTGCAGATCCGTTATCTTTTAATGGAAATTAATTAGTCATGTGACAATCACATGACTTCAATTTTTTTGGAAATGGCGTTTTTCCTTTTACGTTATATGTGTTTTGTGATTTGTAACCCTCGTGGATACATTTTTTGCAATTTGGAACCCTTATGTATACACTATTGCAGGGGTATTTTTGACTGTTTGCTAGAAAAATAACCTTAGTGGATTTGGAGACGAAAATAGTAGGGGATGTTATTTGCAAAAAGAAAATAGCTCACCGATAGTATTTGCAAAATCCGCATAGTTGTTTTGCAATTTGGATAGTTCACCACAAGTTTTTACTAATATCCCAAAAACAATTTGTGTGGTATTTTATTGTGTATTGAGCAGAGATGTGGAGAGGCTAGCTCCAAAGAAGCAAGATGAAGATCAGACCAATCTGACCCCAGATTCTTCTGCCATGACCACGTCAAAGCTGGACCTCGACCATCCATTCCTCCTATTTCAGGTGATGTTGATCAAACCAATTCTGACAGATCGTTATTTTTCTCTCCTCGGGGCGATTAAACTCAACATGGGATTTACCTTATGGACAGGAAATGTGTAATGAATTGGTGAATTGGAAGGCGAACATGGAGCAGCAGTTGATGGAGATGGCTCGTGGTATGCAGGCGTCTAATCAAGTAGGACACATGTTCAAGCTTTCGTCTTTCGAGAGATGGAAATGAAAGTAGATATATTGTAGTTATGTTTAGAGTATTATGACTTAGGCTCTGTACAGGACTTGCATTCCTACCATGAAACAGGAGAGACCTTTTCTGACCTAGAACAATTAGTCCTGCAAAAAATGCTTGCAGCTTTAGTGAGAACTGAATTGCCTCGAGCAACAAGTTTAGTTAGTTATGATGAATGGCTAGAGACTTGTTTTAGTTATCAACCTTGAATTAATATGATGTGGATTTTTGTCGTATGTGTTTCTCTCCTTTAAAAAACGTATATGTTTCTCATCTGTTGGTTGTGCTTTTTACTTGCAATTGTCCAGTCAAGTGCATGATCTTGCTGTGTTGTTTCATCACATGTTAAGTGATGAATATCTTCTTCATTAATAACGTATTCGTTTGACGAACTCAGGTTCGTTCGACAAAATCGTCGATGAACTCAACAAACCGTTCCACAAACTCGAGAGAAAACAAAATCGTCGATGAACTCAACAAACCGTTCCACAAACTCGAGAGAAATCCCAATGCTAAGACTCGACAAACCGTTCCACAAACTCGGAGAGAAATCCCAATGCTAAGTCCAGATCTACATCACATCAACCTTTGGCGAGTTGGATGGATGGTGGGTTCCAGCTTCCAGAAAGCCGAACGACCCGACTACACGACCGGTGCCATTTCCTCCACCGTCTGCAAGCGCACTCACCTCTCTAGCTACTCCATCATCGAGAGGAAGGGCCTCTCTAGCTACACTAGTCCCATCCCAGCCAGCAACAACATTCCTCCACGATGACAATTTCAGAGGGTCGTCCGAAGAATATATTTGCATTAGATTTCAACGAATGCTAAATTTTTCCAACGGATTTTAACACAATTCTTCATTAGGAAGCTTTTCAACCAACTTGCAAACAAGATAATGCGAACACCTGCACTACATACCAATAATTCTGTACAACGATTCCAGAATTCGGACTTTTCACAGCGCCGGTCGGGTACACCCACAGATTTGCATTAGCCAAACCCATTATGAGGGACTCAAACAAAATGATATGAGAAAGCAGTCAAAATAGAACTAATAATGTTATAAAGCTATGGAAGAAAACCCAATCAAAATCTCTCGAGGCTATACCATCAAACCTAAACCTCCTCAAATAAAATGCAAAGAAATGCTAGTTATACAATTAGCTGCTGCAATATGATTTCAAAAGTGGCAACTCAGTTGGTCTTCTTCTCCCCTTCCTTTCCATCTGTGACTTGAGCGGGGCCAGAAGCTTGATCATCGTCCTCACCCCCAAAACCAAATTCATTCACACGCTTCTTGTCCACCGGGTAAACCCACCTTTGATATACATATATCAAAAATATAACATCTGCAAGAAAATAATTTTCTTATTAGAAATCAAACAACAGCCCGCCTCTGGAAAAATACTTCAAAAACGAGATTAGAGCAGTCCATATTATCATAATACCATGTGAAAATAACTTTTATCTGCTTATTTTGAGTGGATAGTAGAACAGGAGGGATTTAAGTATCAACAAGAACAAGCTCCCACCAACAATATAAATAAGGAATAATTGCAAAAAAAAAAAGAATCCTGAGATATTCATTTTTTTCCAGCTTGTTGCCCTCTTCTTCGATAATTGCATAAAAAAGGCCCTGAACGTGTCTTTTTGTTGCCCTTTGTATATATTTGTTTCAAAATGACGATATTACGTTTGGAAATTATAATTTAAAAAATAATAATTAAAGATAAAAAATCCAAATTTTCATATCCCTCAAGTTTATTACTCTTTGTACGGTACAAAGAGGAAGCAGATTAAGGGATACGAAAATTTGGATGTTTTTTGTTTTTAAAATCAAAATTAAAAGGGTAAAATCATCATTTTTATACAGATAGCAACAAAAACACAAGTGCAGGGAACTTTTTTGCAATTATCAAAGATGAGGGCTACAAGTTGCAAAAAAACGAATACCTTGGTATTTTTTTTAATTATTCCTATAAATAACACCTATTTCTGGACAAAAGTGGAAAAGGATGACCCTTTCAAGGTAAACTAAGCAGCAAGCATTTCGGGACAATAACTCACCATCACGGAAGACCGAAAGTCGATGTAGCATCGGCATTTTTATGACAAAGGCAAAGAGATCATCAATGATTGTATTAAGGAACTTATATGTCATTTGCCTCCAAGGTAGATGAGCCACAGACTTCAGCTTATAGTTAATGAACAACTGAGGACACATCATTATAAAACCTGAAACAACAATGTCAGAAAATGATAAGGAAGACGCTATTTGCCGAACTCTACGATGAATTTACACATATCAAAGGAAGATACTTCATATTATGGAATTATCATGCAGAGGCTTCCAAAATGACAAGAAAAAATATATGTAGGAAGAGAAGAAAACTTGTTTGATTCAGAATGTTGTGTGAGTAAGAAAAATATTCGGTTCAAGTTTCTATGACTTCTTTTTCTATGGTAGGTGCCAAAATAGGAACTGTAAGTATTACCCCTCCCATACTAGTAGTAGCCTAACTTAGTCAAGTATTTGGAACCCATGAACTAGTAGCCTAACTTACAATGGGCGCCGATTGCTTGGCTAAAGGAGCTTGGGCGTTTTGGTTTAGCCAAGCAAATTGCCACTGGCTCGGCGCTAACTCTTCAGCCTTCGGAAATCGCAGAGTCCTCGGCGAAATTGGTTTCCCTTCACCCAATACATCGCCATGTGTCCCCCGATTATCTTTCCCTTTTTGTTATTTATGAATTAGCCAAGCAGGGGCTAACTGCACTGTGAGCCAGTTTCAATTAGCCTGGCTAATAAAGGCTAACGCAATGGGGATGCTCTAATCCTAGAATAATAAAATTAAAGGTAGTGACTATAGGGGCACCATGGGTTCTGCTTGAAAAATGTTATTTTTGGCCGTCATAAGGCAGGTCATCCCAACTCCATGAAAGTTTAGCAATAAACAAGTATCAGCAAACATAGACAGGGGAGGTGATAAGAGCTTACCAAACATGTACACACAGCTCGTGAGTGAAGAGAGGATCCAGGAATACCAGCTCTTGTGGCGCTCATACATGAGTGAATAGATAGAAGAGCATCCAACCAGGACGAAAAGCACATAGGATAAATACTTCATTGCCATATCATCATACTCTTTTGTTTTGTTTCCTGCGTACGACTCACGATCTTTGAACCTCAACATAGGTATCCTCCCACTTCTATCAACCTAATGAACGAAAAGACAGAAAAAAAAAACTCATTTAGCTGCTAAGAGCTTACTTGAAATTGGAGCACGTCATATACAGCATTCTATAACAATTTATTCATGTGATGTATATCAATCAATATAGCAACAACCTGTATGTATATATTATATACACATATATAGAGTCCAATACAGATCCAAACAAGTTCCGCAGACATGAAATGCAAAAAGGACAATCACAGACATGGCCAGATTAGAAAGAAAGATACAAGCAAAAAATTTCCACGATTTCAGCATATTTGCTGCACAGTACAAACATTGCAGAAATTTTTAACAATGTGTAAAATACACTGCTTCCAAACAAGCACAATGCACACAAGCTTCTGCAGAGATAATGTTGGCTGTTCTCACAAGAAAGAACAGGGCTTTAGTACATAGACCATATACATAAAAACAGTCCAGAGATAACATGTGAAGGCCGAAGAAAGTAAACCAAAACCAGAGCCTTAAAATTGGATATTGTTTCCCTTCCAATTACAATGAAAAGAAGCAATATAATTTGATGATGAACATTACACTAGCTAAGGATGCACACATTTTGAGCACGAACAGAATTATACCACAAGTTATTTGCTTGCTTAGCAGTTAATCCATTAGATAAAAGCAGTAACATTGATTCAAACACATATAACTGCAAGCAAGAACATGACAGACTGTATACTTGAATCTCGGTGAAAACAGTTATAGATGATACCTCTATATGCATGGCTTTCCCAATTTTCCAGAACTCAATGCAGCAACCGATTCCAGAACTTGCAAGTATCATCCAAGAAGTATCATTGTCAAGTAAGTAGAGGAAGACAATGAGCTGTGAAACAAAGCTAACGACAACAGACTTGGCAGACAGTCCTTCCATTGACTTATTTTTGTTCCAAAACTGAATATCTGCAGAAGAAGCAAGATAGACTTTTGAGATACATCCACTAAGAAAACATCAAAGCAGTCTGCAAAAAAAAAGTAACTTACCATTCTTGAAAGCCAAGAAGTCAAATACTGAATGAAGTAGAGACACAACCATTGTGATCACCAGGAGATAAGGATTTCCCTCCAGAAAGACTCTCTGAAAAGTACATCATTACTATCATCGCTTTTCAAAACTCAAGAAAAACAAATGGTTCTCATCTTGCATAATGGGCAGGACACTAAAAGCTCAAGCTAATAGGTGGACGCCCTAAGATGCTTATCGAGTCGTATACAGATCCCCATATTTTCAATGTGGGACACTAACAGACATGTTAGTGCATGATCTATCTACTTCATCTTAAGCAATTAATTGAAGCATGCCTCTTATCATGCATAACAAAAGGTCCTCCAAATACATTCATATATAAGGCATAAGGAAAAGCCGGTGCACAAAGAAATAAATATGTCTGAGGGCATACAAGTTGTTGAAACTTTAAGTTCATCTACAATATGTATCATTCAATATATATCTAATACAAAAATAGAAGAGCCCCTGTTGACTACCAAAGGGTAATTACTACTGTAGAACAAGAAAAGAAATTAGATCTGTCCATAACCTAGATTATAACTTGTTATTCACTTGTGGTTATGACATGGAAGAAGAAAATGCAGTACCTTAAGTTCATCAGCCTCTCCTTCAAGCATGCTACCATAACTCCTGTGAATCTGGAATGATTGGTCAATCTGGAGGAAGAGCTGCCACTTGGTCATGCTAATTGGACCAACCTCCAGATTCAGTGGTACCTCCGTGACTGTCTCATTAATGGAGATCAACTTTTCTCGGAGTAACCAGAACTCGTTGAAGAAAATGGTTGGATAGTAGTTTCCTGTATTAGGCTCAACATTCAAGTCTGTAATTCTGGAGTCAAGAAGCTCAAAGATGTAATCATCACCGCAACTACCCTTTGCCACAAGTAAATGAAATTCTATGCTCTGTATTTCACATTTTAAGTTTATCATTCACTATTATTGTACTAGGACAAAAAAGAGATCAATATGTGACTTGATCAAATGCCAAAGAGCAAAATGATTCTGAATCAAATGGGACACTTGTTTCGGGATGGAGTACATACGTGGACATAAAGCACACACAGTGTCCATACTTAGTGTGGTTTCCCCCCAAGGAAAGAGAGGAAACATATTATCCACAAAATGGGAATATACAGAAAAGTATCCCAAAGTAATGTGCAGTAGAATATAAACAAGTGAAAGGATACGAGGCAAAATGTTTGGTGGAACAGCATTATGAGAGTATCTGGAAGAAGAAGAAAAAAGAAACTCCAAAAGGTTAGCAAAGGTATCACATATGTACATAGAGATGAAAACTGCCCGTGCTCATTCCAGAATATTAGATAACCTGAGAGCTAGGCAACAATAACTATGAACTGCATGATAATCATCAACATCATAATTTAACACATCATGTGATGTAAAGGTGAAAGGAAGGATAGGATGTCCAATACTGCAAACTTAATAAACACAGACTGTCAATTGCAGTAACCAAGCAAAGTAAAAAGGCCCTATATAAGTTACCATCCAAAAGAATCCCAGATAGATTGTGACGTATTCAAGTTAATAACCATTTACCTCTTTCTATCCATCAAAAATTTGTTATTTTCATATTTTTTTATGAAAGTGTGTGCTTATGTTTTAACTACCACTACCAGTTGATGAATGATATCTTAGTATTAACAGACCAAGAAAGGAGGTTGCAAACATTTGTTGAAACCACATCAAAATTTACTCCACACTATGTTCCTGTTGATACATCCTATATTTGAAAACTGGATACCACGAGCAGACATACCTAGTAAAATCATCAACCAGATTGATTGTTATATTTGGTTTCCAATATGAAATCCACTCCAGAGGTTCATCATCTTTAGCATCAACTTGACTATCAGTAGTTCCCTGAATCAATCAGCATAAATGTTTATTAAGATCATAAGATAATTCAAGTGCAAGGAAAAAGAAGAAATAAAATAGCAGAAATATCAATAAATATAATAAGGGAAACTTTACAGCCAAATATGTACTATCATGTGGAATGCAAAAGATAAATCAAGAGCAACCTATATCACACTGTATTTTGACAAGCAAGAAAGATGTTATTACTAATTAATAGTATCTTGCAAACAAGACTAGATATCTTAAACCAGCATCATCAAGTAACCAAATACTATGCCACCGTATGTACTATTCTTAAACTCCTTTTCAAACACAGTTACTTGAAGTAATTTTGTAATGATACCCAGAGAGTTATCTCGGCTGCCGTAAGTCAGTGTTAGAAATTAGCATTTCTATTTTGTCTAACATCAGGACAGAAGGACAGAACACAAACTCTCATGGGTACAAATATAATTAGCTCTCTAGGAGCAACTTAACTACTAAATGCGTTTGAACTGCAGTTTTTTTTAGATGAGGAAAACCCACTTTTTAAGTAGCCTGAATACAAAATTAAATTTCCAAGAAATTTCATAAAGAACAGGTCCTGAAGTTGCTTATACTATAGCGTAAAAGTTACTGACCCACACCCTAACCCACTCCCCTTCAGCAACAACTAAAACTACTAAATTATATTGATTAGATGAAAATTTCAATATGAATATCAAGGAAAGACAACCAAGCCCCTTTTATCACCAACTTTTTTTATCAGCCATTTGCATGTACCAAGGTTTGGATGCAAGACCTCAGTTACATAGGAGTGAGCTCTTCACCACTTGGTCCAGTGTATAATAAGTACCATAGGTACCTTACCAAAATTGAATGTTTGAAGATGGGTGTCAATTTTCCATTTGAAGGCATGAATAATGCATCTATTATCAACATCGACCATATATGAGCTAGTTATTACCACATAAATGCACTAGGAAATGGGAGTGCCTAGGGACATGGTAGGGAAGAGGAGTACCAACTCTTCATTTTTGCATAAAATGAAAAAAAAGGATATTTATTTTGGAATGGAGGGAGTAATATGAAATGATATGAATTATATAATTAAAGAACAAACCTCAGTATCTGCTTGTTGGTCCTCATCAGAGTCTTTGGCTTTTCCCAGCAAGCTCTTTTTTTTATCTGCTCTGGACTTTGGAAAGTATACCACAATAGCTGAAATGAATGAAAAAAAAACAATCTCTTTTTTAAGTGCTGAACAACGGAATATAACAACCGAGCATTATAGATGCATGCAAATTAGGACAATCTTACGATGCGTCCTTCCGAAAGAAGCCAGAGGCTGGTACTCGGGATCACTGGGATCAATGGGGTAGCCAGAGCGTGCAAAATAGACATGAGCATAGAGACTTCCGTTGTGCTTCAAAGACTAACAGAGAAACCCAAACATACATCCAAATCAATCAACATAAAATATAATATCGATCAAAGCTAAAGCTAAGCTGTATGTAATTGAAATCACAACTCAAATCAAATCAACACAATAGAAGCTAAGCTGTAAGTAATTGAAATCAAAACTCAAATCAATAACACGAGAATCTAATATAAATCGAAACTAAGTTTTATGCAAATGAAATCATCACAGTTGAGACGCAAATTACCTCCGATGGGTGATACTTGAGAGAAAGAGACCTTGTACTCTCAGATCCCCAAACGGCATAAGGAATGTTCGTTTCCTGCCAGATAAGCGCAGATTCATCGCCGAAGTTGCTGAACTTTTGATGCTCGGACACATAAAACCACATATCCTGAAAACGCAAGGGATCAGATTCGATCAGGACAGATCTCGAAGACATGAACCGGCTCGAAATTAAACGAAAAGTACCAGAGATTCGCCTTTGTGGAAGAGATTGGACATGAGAAGCGCGGGGTCGGAGGAGGAAGGAGACTTGGGGGAGAAGAATTTGGATGCGAAGTACCAGAACACGGCGATCCTGATGATTCCGGTGACGGTCTGGCCAAAACCGCCTTGTTGGCGCTGTTGCTGTTGTGGCTGCGGCGGGGGGCGGTTCCGT